>SEYY01006675.1:15000-28278 GCA_009176605.1 Armadillidium nasatum | reverse complement strand
AAAAAAAACACTGTTTAAAAAACTTATTCAAGAATTAACAATATGTAGCGTTAGAAAAGCCAAGATAGAATACATCCAAAATTACATTTTAAAATATGAATATATTTTAAAATATGACAATATTAAAATATGAAATATTTAAAATATTTATTATTTTAAATTTAAAAAAAATAAATAAAGTGAAAGAAATATTTAGATACATAAAGAAGTTATCAAAATATAATAAAAATTATTCTAAAAATATAAACAATATTCTAGTTAATAATATTTAAGTTTTAAAATTAAGGTATTAAATATTTAATATGAATTTAAATTATATATATTATTAAAATATTCTAATTTTTTAAAAATAAAAATCTACACACTAATAAAAAAAATATATTCTATACTTTTTTTTTCTATATAAAAAATTCTACATTTATTTATTAAATTTATTAAAAAATATTCTATTTTTTTAATTTTATTTTTAAGCAGAGATAAAAAACAGAAGAGATATTTTAATGACACTCAACTGTTAAATTTATAGCTCATTATGTTGGTAAAAGAACATAAAATCCAAAACTCAAAGATCATTACACATAATGATGACAGTAAAAAAAAAAAAAAAGGTCGAAAAATATAATTTCTTTTTCTCACTATCAGGGAAGAACTTCAAATGACAGTATCTCTAAAGAAAATATGAATATATTTTCAGTTTGTTTATCGATTTGGTGTCTTGTAGTGTTTGTGGCAGCGTAAGTAGAATAATTATTAATTAGAGGTTTGCAAAAGATAAAGAAATTCACATTCTTGAAATATCCGTGGGTTCCTAAGAAGTCTTAGAATGAATCAGGGCCAAAATTAGAAATTAGTTTATCCGAAGAGATTTGAAACTTTATTATTTTAATGATGAGAAGCTTTGGGAGATTTTAGCCCTTTTATATACTCCTTAGAAGTCTCAAGATGAGTCAGTGCCATAATTAGAAATCAGTTTATCAGAAGAAATATGAGACTTTATTGTTTTAAGATGAGATGCTTTTTTAGATTTTAACCCTTTTTATATATTATCTCTTCTCAGGAGGGAAAGCAGTCCCTCTGAACTGCTCATCTATGTTAAAATTTTAATGATTTTTAGTGATTTTGAAGCAAATTATGTTTAAGAACTGATCAGATATTTTTTAACATAAAAAATTTGCCTAAACTTCTTACTTGCTTCTAGATTAACTTCATTTTATTTATTTATTTTTTAATAAATTAATAAATTAATTTTTAATAAATTAAGATAATGTTGGTAGTTTCTGTTTGAAAATATTTAAAGAAGTAGATATTGTATAAAAGTAGATATTTCAAATGTTAATTAAAATATCTATAAATTTTGGCATTTTTATAAATTAAAAGACAAATAAATTGTTTTAATTTATATGAATCCAGACCATATAATAGTGGTGAATGAAACATTCTATCCTCATTCACACCTGCACCTGCTCCTATATCAACTTTGGCACATAATGAAGGTCATGGAAGATTGTTGGTTTGAATACAGTATGTTTAATGTCCAAAAACATATAATAGTGATAAATGTTTGTTGTGGTGTTTTTTGTTGTGTTGTAGGTTAGGTTAGGATAAATGTACTTGTATGTATTTATTATCAGGTTCGGTTATGTTAGGATAAATGTACTTGCATGTACTTATTATCAGGTTCGGTTAGGTTAGGATAAATGTACTTGTACGTACTTATTATCAAGTTAGGTTAGGCAAGGTTGGTATAAATGTACTTGTTTGTACTTATTATTTGGTTAGGTTAGGATAATTGTACTAGTGTGTATTTATTATTGTTTCTATAAATACATATTTTAATTTTACGATATGTAATTGTTTACTACTGTCTTAAAATATAAATTCATAATTCACCGCATTTTCTTATATTATTATTTATTATTATTATTATTTCTTATTTTATTATTATTTTTTATATTTTATTATTATATATATTAGTATATTTATATATATATATTTTATATATTATATATATATTATATATATTATAGAGATCCCGAGCCCATTAATTATTATGGCGGCAGAAACGCAGAACAGGCAAACTACTATGGAGCTGACTATGGTGGAGCTGCTCCATTAAGAAACTCCCCTAATTATAATTATCTTTATTCAGGAGGCAGGGTTCCTGGTATCCAAGGTTACGGTTCTCAAAACTTACACCCTTCTGGACATACACATGATAAGCCAAGAGGACTTATTGGTGGACTTTACGGCCCAGCGGCAGACGACATTATAAAACAGCTTGGAGGACCTCTTGGAGGAGTCTTAACAACGGTGCTTATCAGTGGAATTGGAGGAACCGTTTCGTCTAATCCTAGTGATGGTGGTTGTAGAGCTTCGAACGTGGCCACGGTCATAAAAGAATTACTTGAAGCATTGGTAAGGGCAACTTATTCTCTCTCTCTCTCTCTCTCTCTCTCTCTCTCTCTCTCTCTATATATATATATATAATATTATATATATATATATAATATAATATAATATATATAATATATTATATATATATATTATATATATGATATATATAGTATATATATATAATATTAGTGATGGCATCCGCATCTACAAATGAGAAAAAATGACATCCAATCCATCACAAATATATATATAAATATAAATAATATATATATATATATTAGTAGTATATATATTATATATATATATATATATATTATATATATATAATATAATATATATATATATATATAATAGTATATTAAATATACATATATAATAATATATATATATATATATATATATATATATATTATATATATATATATATATATATAATATTATATATATATATATTTCACCACCAGAGATTGGAAAAATTTTAAAAATACTTTTCCATTTTAATTTATTCCCAAAGTTTCAATGAAAAAAAAATTTATTAACGAGTTTCTCACTGTCTTCAGACCTACTCGTTATTTTTTTACTGCACATAAACAAAAAATATAACTAAAACTTTCGTTTATAGGATCACTTACATCTCAACTTAATAGAAATATTCTTACTATAATTGAAGCTACATTCTCTCAATGCCAGTTCATTCTTATAAATTATAACTCCCTCTCAATTCAAACTTTCTTCAGACACAAGAAATCTCACCCAATGCTTCTCATATCCTCATTAATTTATTTAGTGTGCCAGCTGTAATGAGGCATATGTTGGTCAAACTGGTCTAAAATTGAGGGTGAGGATTGATAAGCATAGAGGAGTTTCCTTTAGAAAAGACCTTCCTCTTTGCTCTCCTGTACGCTCTACCATAAAAGACCATGTAGATTCCCACTTTTTTTATTCTTTTAATTTCTCTACCCTTCCACTTTACAGAAAAAAGAAACAAAGAATTTGTTATTAATAATTTGAAATAAAAATTCAAATTTATATTTGAGAAGAAAAAATAGAATTATCTGATACTCAAAATTTTTTTTCCTTTACTTAAAAAAGATGTACAAAAAAAAAAACTTTATGAAAAAGTGGGAACTTTATGCATTGTTAAAAGCAAAAAAAAAAAAAAAAAAATTAACAAATATATATTCTTCAACTTCTACTGCTGAAATTTCTTCCTTTTCTGTATGTTCTATATACAATCTAAATAGTTGAGACAATTCTGAAAGAAATATTATAGACTAGTTTTTTTTTTGTCTTGACTCATAAACAAAACTTGATTTAAAAATCCAATTTTAAAAATATATTGTTAATTAAATTGTAGAAAAAATATATAATTGGGTTCCTCTTCTCTTCCACTCATATATAAAAAAAAAATATAAAAGGGTAAATTCTTCTAGTTCTATCAGCAAAAAACTAAAGTAATTTTTTCTAACCCTTTATTATGTGAGTATTGTAGATCGAAAAATTTCTGCTGGTGGTGTTCTTCTTTCTGATTTGGATTTGGTCTCTTTTTCTTTGATAATATATGAAGCTTGTTACTCAAAAATAAATATACAAAAAGAATTAATAAAAAGTATAAAATAATTTTTATTTTTCAGTGGCCACTGTTGTTGTTTATCTTTTAGATTAATATAAAAATGCCAAATTATGGCAGAGCATAAGACATGGGGGTCTTTGCTCTATAGATGAAAGATGTGGTCTGCTATAGGGATTCAGAAAAAGTTTTTGCAGAAACAAAATCCCCATCTTCTTTTTTGCTTCGCAAGAAGTTATTTTTTAGGGAGTGGTTGGAAGCATAGTCCAAAAAATATCTTTTGAGTAATGAAAAAAGGAGACAAGGTAGCCAAAAAAGTTTTAGCTACATTTTTTAATTTTTAAATATATTTGATTTTAAATTAGATTTATAAATCAAATTTTATTTTAAAAAAATATTAGTGTAAATACAAAGGCCAATAAAAAATAAAAAACAAAAATATAAATTCCTATAAATATATTTTTAATATAAAAAAGAAAGAGAGAAAAAAATTTTTTAATTCTCTCTCTTTTTTTTTTATTTTTTTTTATTTTTTTTTTTATAAATCAGCATTTGTCTTCCCTTCTTGATCGTAGGATATTGGAATCTTTATATATAAGAACTCATTGACCACTCTTAAATGATTAAGCTTCTTTTATTGTTCTTTTCACTCAATGATGAAGTCTTTTTCCCCAAAATAGTCCAGTGTTTTTAATATTTCTTGGTGTTGCAAAATTTCGATTTTTGTCTTGGTTTTTATTTATGTTATTTCAATATCAATATTATTACCTTATTTTTATTATTTTATTGTAATTAATATTATTTTAAATAACTTATACATAGTTAATAAATTTATATTTTGATTGTATTTTAAAATAAAAATTTATAAAATTAATTTTGTGCTGAAGACGGACCGAGATAAGATTTGAAATTTTTACAATGTTATTAAAATGAGTATGTGGATTAAGGTTTACTAAAAAAGTAGCTATCTCAAATTTATATATAATATATATATTATATATATATATATATATATATATATATATATATTATATATATTATATATAGTATAATATATATTATTCTTAGGAAGTAGAAATTAAGCCATGTTCTTCAGATACAGACTGCTGGAGGTGTGAGATGTACGATCTTTCCAGAAGCCCCAAGCTTTAGGCAAAATTGCAAAATATCCTTAGAAATATTGATAATTATATATATATTATATATATTTATAATATATATATATATATATATATATTATATATATATAATATATATAATATTTGTTATTATTATTAATATCAAAATAATTATTATTATTATAAAAAAAAAAAAAAAAAAAAAAAAAAAAAAAATATATAAATATATATATATATATATATATATATTATATATATTATATATATTATTAATATATTAATATATATATATATATATATTATATTATATATATATATATAACTATATATAATATATATAATATTATATATATTATATAATATATATATATAATATATTATATATACTAATCTATATATATATATATATATTATATATAGTATATAATAAATATTATATATATTATATATATATATATATTTATTGTTATTATTATAAAAATAAAAATACGTTTGGTAAACGTTTATGATTAGCACTTTATATCCTTTTAAACCTAATATACTCTATTTAGCCCTGCCGTACATTAGCGACAGCTTTTGGTTAAACTCCGCCCATATTTATGCGGATTACTAGAAATTGAAAAAAATGGGAATTTTTAAAAAATTGAAGCCTCCTACTGGATCCGGAAATGGGATCGATCCAGTGACCCCAGCACGTGAAACAATCTTAACAACACCGTTATTCACGGTTATATATAATGCGTTTAAATTTAATTATATATAATATATATATATATATATATATATATATATATATTATATATATATAAAATAAAATTATATATATTTAAATATATATCTATATAATAGCAGAAATAAATTAATATATTATAGGTATATATATATATATATATATATTATATATATATATTATTATATATAGGTTCAAGCTCAATTGAGGAATTTTTTTCTGGAAAAAAAAAATAAAAAAAATAAAAAAAAATATATAAATATATATATATATTTTTTAATTTTTATTTAAGTAAACTCCATGTAGACTCTATATTTTTGGTGTAAGCTCCAGTTTGAGGATCCACAAAAATTTTTACTGGGTTTCAAAGTAAGATGTTCAAAAAAAAATCGTTTTTTAAGCCATTTTTTGGGCTAAAAAACTTAAACTGGTATTATACCCAGGGTATATCTACGGGGGCCTCTGCCCCCCTTTCCACCGACTCGTGAGTTGATGATGATATTGTCGATTACTTTTCCATCTCTAAGATATGGGGTATTTTCCCATTTTTTTTTTTAGAAATAAACATGGCCTCCATTTGAGCTTGTGCCATATATATATATATATATATATATATATATATATAATATAATAATATATATATATATATATATATATATTATATATATATATATAATATTGTTGCGGAATTTTATTACTAAAATTCCAACCAAACATTTTTTTTAACTCTAAGGATGTAAATGAGTGGCTTTGAAGGGTTTTTGCCCGTTTTTTGGCTAAGAACTCGCCTAACCCCAATTTTTATATATATTGTGTTACCACATAAATATAATAATTGTATCCTGTTTTTGATCCATATTTCACCAAATAAGCCTACTTAAATGACATTACAAAATTTTACCGTAATCATTTTTTTTCTTCTTCTTCGGCTTATAACTTTTTATAAAGCTCATTTGCCTTATTTTTAACAACGAATTTGTATTCAGGAGGTTATTACCTTTCGTTTGATATATCACACCCCTATCCCGGTATATATAATATATATATATATATAATATAATATAATAATAATATATATATATATATATGATATAATATATATATATATAATATATATAATATATATATATAATATACTCTGGGGCCTCTTCGAATTACATTATCCACTCAAATTTAATTTTCTCTGAGTTAAACATATTTTATCGTTCTTTTTATTGTTTTATCTTATTCCTGACACCTCAGCGCATCTCATATACAGTGAATTAGATCCAATTAATTAATCAATAAAGTTCAAATCATTGCCAAATTTACACAATAGTTCCTCTATATTACATAGATTCTATGTTTATTCATAATTTTCCTAGGTCACAATTATCTAATTAATAATTAGTCAATTATTAATTTTGTGACCTATTTTTAATATCTTAGGAACCACTGTTCCAATTAATTTGAAATTTGGACAGTGTGTTCTCTGTATCTCCTAGATCATCTTGTTCATTAAAGTTGATCATTATTTCTATTAATTAATTAATTATGAAATTAATGGAATATTAAATACTGTTAATTATAACAAAATGGCACCGTCTTCGCGCTAAAAACTGTTACCATCTTAGTGAAAAGTCTTTTTTCACTAAAGGTGAAAAATTGTAACTCCATATTTAAATTTATTATATATCTTTTCAGTATTTCTTTTACGCCTTTCAATTCGTTTTTTTTTCTAGTTAATTGTCATAACGGTTTCTAGTCCATTAAAAATCTATTTAATTGTTTATAATAGTTACAAATAACACTACAAATTGGTGTTGTCTGTCAACTTTATTCCCTTTATAAGATCGCGGAGCGTCTTTCCGTCACCCGATTTCTTGCTTTCAATTGACACCGGAGGTTATGGTAAATTTACCCTTGCTTTATTACATAACTTCCATGTTGCATATATTTTTACCTCAATTCGCCCTCCGATATTATTGGGACTTGCTAGTTATCCCTTTGTTTGCTTGCAATCATCTCTTTAACCTAAAATTTGCTTAATAACCTTGCATCAGAGCACGGGTTGCCTCGTCAGGTATAACACTCACCGACGTGAGTTTCTAGTAGGGTCCGACTTAAGGCTTTATTTTTTTTTATTTGCTGTCTGACGGAAAATTGCATCTTTTTGCCCGCCCTGGTAATCTTACGTTTAGTGAGTTTATTGGTTTGGGACTCTGGACGAGCTTAGACCTTTTTGTTTGCTCCCATTTCTTTATACCAATAGGGAACATTCTCTGCCTTTTTTTATAGCTTCCCTTCTCCTTACCCCATTAGCTCTAGAGTTGGTGGAAAACGGTCCCATTCTGTGAACGCTTAGAATAATTTTCTGTTGGGATCATCTCCATGAAAAGAATTACAGCCTCTGGATAATGTTCTCGTGGGCCCGATTCAAGGTTCTTTTTGTGGATTGATCACCTTATTTTAGGATTTCTCAACGGTTGTTTCAATATCTCCTACTCTTAGTGCATAACTGGTTTCCATCACCAGTGAGGCATCTTCCCGCGAGAGACGAGACAACCAAATCATCGGAAAATCGTCAATATATATATATATATATATATATATATATACATATATATATATATATATATATATATATATATATATAGCTATATTATAATATATTATATATATATATATAATATATATAATAATATATATATATATATATATATATATATATATATATAATATATAAATATATTGGCTTAAAGGCGTTGGGGTGCGGAAGATTTTATTTCATAGCTTCTTATGGGAATTGGGAAGTTTGGGGGGGGGGTGAATACGCTTTATAATTCTTTTAAAATTCTTTGCCAATGGCCTTCATTCCCACAAATGAGTTTTAAAACTTAGCATAAAAATAATAATATGAAATGCAATATTACATGTAATTATAATGCATTAATAATTAATGTAAGTCATGACCATTTACTATATAATTTTCAAAAATGATACCTTCTAACCAGTGGCTGTGCTAAGGTCGTCGAGGTCCCTTCGCAAGATCTTCCATGGGGCGCCCTCACAATAAATTATATATATATATATATAATATATATATATATATATATATATATATATATATATATATAAATAAATTAAAATCAAAATACGCCCCCAGGTAGGGTTATTAGCCTGTGAGTAGGTTCATTTGAGGATGAACCAAGGGTTTCACGGGCCTACTGTTAACATCCGTTGGGTGGCCAGGTCTATCACGGATGTCGACTTTGATCGCCCCTGTAGAAAGCATTCCTTAGATGTACTTATTACGCATAACTGACACAAGGGTCTATGTCATGGGTCTCAAAGATCAGGGATCCTCCCGCAGTGCAGGGTCTTCTTTGGTCTTAACGCCACCACTACTACTCATTAGAACTTTAATATCTTTTTAAAAAATCGTAATGGTTAAACCCTTGAAATTTTAAACGATTATAGTATGTTCCATGGATCGTCAAATTATATATTATCTGATTCTCTAACCGCTATTGTTCGGTTAAAATAAGTGGTATAGAAAAGGGAAAGCCAAATTTTGCATTCTGGCACACGAACTTATATTTCATGGCATAATCGGCCTATAATACAGGACGTTATGCCTTCTAAGGCTTCTAAGGAGCTTCTAAAAGGCTTCTAAGGCGATATATATGGTTTTCATTGAATCCCAAAGTTTAGAAAATAGATAGCTTTTCAGTATAGTGTTCCAAACAGTATTTACAAATACTGCTTAAACGAAATCTCACCAATATTAGCGATCCTCTTCAATACTTCACTTAAATTAGACCACTTTCCAGAAGAACTGAAAATAACAAGAGTTACTCCCGTTCCTAAATCCGTAGGCACTTCAGTTCCTAATAACTTCCGTGTGATCTCTATCCTACATTCAGTTGGTAAATTACTCGAGAAATTGGTACATACAGAACTTACAAATTACCTCTACGAAACTTGGTACATACACAACTTGCAAATTACTTCTACGAAAATGAACTTTCACAGATTCAGTTTGAATTTACAAAAAATCGTAGTACAGATTATGCGCTAACTCTTCTTACAGAAAATATATACAGAGCACTAAACGATAAATAAACATGCATACTATTATTATTAGACTTCTCAAAAGCATTTGATGTCGTTCCGCACAACTTACTCCTACAAAAAATGGATAGGCTTGGTATTTCAAGACTCCGTGAACTGGTTCCAGTCATATTTATCTGGTAGAACACAATACATGAAGTTATGAGATGTCTCATCCTCCTTCTCTCCAATTTCTCAAGGAGTGCCTCAGTGATCTATTTTGGTCCACTATTCTTTAACATATACACTAATGACTTCCAAAACTGATATACTTCTTTACATTCACAATACCCTGATGATACCATAATTCTAATAACAGGCCGTAATATAGATGCACTAAGCACAAAAGTAAATTATGTATTAGAAAATATTGTAACATGGGTAGAGGCAAACAGGCTTTCCTTTAATCTACAAAAAAGAAAAAAAAATACTTAATAATGACAAACGCTAAAACCCCTATCAAGCTAACTATCATGGTAAGAGATATAGCCTTAAATAGAACTACATTTTCGATGAGAAACCTTCCTTCAAAAGCCACATAAATTGTCTAATTGGCAAACTTGCATATGCTACTTATGAATTCCTAAAGATAAGAAACATTATTCCAAAATATGTACTTAAAAACCTATTTTACAGCCTTGTTTATCCTCACCTACTATATAATTTACCAGTATGGGTGTGTGTGCGAGTGTATATCTGATACAACTCTTAATGAAACTACATAAAAAATTAATTCCTATAATATCTGGATCACACAATTAGTATAAACATACAAGCCCACTTTTCAAATAATTACCCATACTCAAACTACAAGAAATGCTCACACTTACAATGTTTACCCACATTTTCAAAATCATAAAAGGAATGTCAAATAAATTTACTGTCAAATTTAATAATGCATAACCAAAATGTAAGAAGCCAATTTGCTCAGCATACGCTCACATGCACTAAATAACACAAAATAAACACTAACCAAATCTCGGAGAGCTATATCATACAATGGCATTGAAAAATGGAATGATCTTACAAAAATATTCAAGAATTAGCAACACTTCCCACATTTCGCAAACATGTCAAAAATCACTTGCTATCAAAATACTAAAATACCTGATCTAACCAATTACCTAAAAACTAACTAACAATCACAAATTTTTTATCAATATGATAACTACGAATTTTTAGTATTATTACGGTTCCTATTATTATAAATATTGTCATTATTATTATTTGTGAAATTAATTTTAACATTCTTATTGAATTTATTATTGTTAGTTATTTTTTTTATTATTAGTATAGTTATATATATATATATATATATATATATATATATATATATATATATATATATATATATATATATATATATATATATATATATATATATATATATATATATATATATATATATATATATATATATATATATATATATATTATATATATATATATATATATATATATATATATATATATATATATATATATATATATATATATATATATATATATATATATATATATATATATATATATATATATATATATATATATATATATATATATATATATATATATATATATATATATATATATATATAAGTAGTATACCTGGCGAGATGCGCGGGTAAAAATCAGGCAACCTGTCACTAACGGTCTTTTCTGCATTTGCGTGCAATCCTGCATTCTCAGGGACCTTCCTGACATTTTCTTTGTTGGTTCACGGACCCACGCGGGCCCACGGACTATGTTGATATTATGATATTATGATAGGACTATTATGATAAAACAAAAAATCTATGCGAACTATGTTGATGCTACTTTTGAATGTTAACGGAAATTGAAACAAACAATGTGGAAAACATATATATTTTAATTTTTCAGGAACTTAGGTATACCCAAAACGTCGACTGAGAAAATAGTCGACAGGTGAAGGGGCCGACACTTTTGAAAAAAATGTGTCGATCACTTTTCTTTTCAATTTCAACGTGTCGATGCTTTGGCCACATGTGAAAAAATGTCAACCGTTTGACCAACATCGTATTTTATTTATATCGATACAATCGATATGTATGCCTATTTTTTTAATTTTATTATTATGATAATTAAAAATATATTTTTTTAATTTTTAATATATTATTTTAGTAGATGCATGGCACACGAACATTTGTCTACCTAGGTATTCTGCCCCCCGTACCCTCCGACCCAGTGAGAGATGATGATATATATATATCTATCGACTAATCGACATTGATTTATTGTGTGGACGATTTGGACGAGTTATAAAAAAAGTTGTCGGCCCTTTGACCTTATCAAAAAAAGTTGTCGACGTTTTGGACAAGTGAGAAAATTTTGTTAATGACGTGTCGGCAAATTAACCTGTCGACTACTTTTCGACTAATTTTTGACTAATTTTTTTACTATATATATATATATATATATATATATATATATATATATATATATATATATATATATATATATATATATATATATATATATATATATATATATATATATATATATATATAATCATAAAAATAAACTAAATTAAAAATTTGCGATATCCTTTAATATCATTATGAATAAATTTCCTTATTATTCAAGCAAAACATGTATACTTTTTACTAAAACCTAATATTTTAACAACAACTATACGGCAAAAAACCATTCTTAATGTATCCTTATTATATATATTTATATATATATATATATATAATATATATATATATATATATATATATATATATATATATATATATATAATATATATATATATATATATATATATATATATATATATATATATATATATATATATATATATATATATATATATATATTAGAGGTGGACCGGATAGTAATTTTTTACTATCCGCGGATGCGGATGCGGTTGCGGATATTCAATTGCGGATATCGCAGATGCGGATGCGGATGCGGATAGTTTAATTTTTTAAGAGTTTTTGCCATAGATTCGATTCTTGGAATTTTAAATATAATATCCAGAATCTATGTTACCAGGGTGTGGACGGGGACGGGGACCAACTCTTGAACACCCCACCAACCTCTTTCCCCAACCTCCACCCATTTGAAAAAAGGTATATATATAATATATATATATATATATATATATATATATATATATATATATATATATATATATATATATATATATATATATATATATATATATATATATATATATATATATATATATATATATATATATATATATATATATATATATATATATATATATATATATATATATATTATATATATATATATATATATATATATATAGCCAGTAATTCAGTATTATCTTCACACTTCACAGTTTTACATATTCCATTTGAAGTTAATAATTGGTAAGTTAT
>SEYY01006675.1:0-10000 GCA_009176605.1 Armadillidium nasatum | reverse complement strand
TTTTTCTACCAATAATTTCAATTTACAAGTATTTTCACCTAAGGAAAATTTATCGTTTCTTCAGAAATATCATTTATAAAGTTAACTTCCAATTGTAATGCATAATTTAAGAGATGATTAGCGAAATATTATATATATATATATATATATATATATATATATATATATATATATATATATATATATATATATATATATATATATATATATATATATATATATAATTAAAATTTATGTAAATATTTATTCAAAGTTAAAATAGAGGTATATTGTCCAAAGCATTTATTTTTCTTTCATGAAAATTAAAGCTCTTTTACTATGATATATATATATATATATATATATATATATATATATATATATATATATATATATATATATATATATATATATATATATATATATATATATATATATATATATATATATATATATATATATATATATATATATATATATATATATATATATATATATATATATATGTAATTAAAAATTCATGTAACTTGCAGGGAATTACTTTGTTCATGGAAGGCATTTTTGTTTTTCATGTAAATAAAGCATTTATATTTTCTATTAATTTTTTTTTTAATGTAAATAAAGCCCTTATCCTATCTATTTTTCTTCATACTTTCTTTTGCTGTCGCGCTGGACATATCGAAAGCCTTCGGTAGAGTCTGGCACAAAGCTTTGATTTCTAAACTTCCCTCTTTCGGTATCTATCCTTCTCTCTGTGATCTTCTCACTTATTTCCTTTCCGGTCGTTCTATAGCAGCTGTTGTAGACGGCCACCGTTCATCCTTTAAATCTATTAACAGTGGTGTTCCTCACAGGGTTCTTGTCCTATCACCAACACTTTTTCTACTTTTCATTAATGACCTTCTCTCTATCACCTCATCTCCTATCCACTCCTATGCTGATGACTCCACCCTTCTTTATTCCTTCCAGTTTGAAAAACATCCCACCCAACAGCAGTTGATAGACTCGAGAAGGTAGCCTTGGAGCAACTAACCTCTGATCTTTCTCGTATTTAAAATTGGGGCAGAGAAAACATGGTTGTTTTCAATGCCTCAAAAACTCAATTCCTTCATCTCTCTACTCGACACAATCTTCCACACAACTATGATATCTTCTTCGAAAACACACAACTCAAGCCTTCATCTGTTCTTAATATTCTTGGTGTTTCTTTTTCTCGGGATCTTTCTTGGAAAGATCACATTACTTCTCTTTCTAAACAAGCTTCTAAGAGGTTGGGTGTTCTGAAGCGCCTTCAGAATTACTTCATGCCACCCCAGTTGCTTGCTCTGTACAGGGGTGTTGTTCGCCCCTGTATGGAGTATGCTTCGCACATCTGGGGTGGTTCCACACATACAGCTCTCCTAGAGAAGGTGGAGTCAAGGGCATTTCGTCTCATCAACTCTCCTGCTCTTACTAACTCTCTTCAATTTCTTTCTGCCCGTCGAACTGTTGCGTCAGTCTCTCTTTACTATCGCTATTACTACGGACATTGCTCTTCTGAACTCTCTCGTCGCATACCTCCTCCATTGAGAAGAGCTCGTGCGACTCGCCTTTCTACACATTCTCATCCTTTCTCTGTCCAACTCTCTGACCCCAGACTTAACCACTATGCTCAGTCTTACATATACTCTACTGGTAAAGTCTGGAACACACTCCCTTCATCTGTTTTCCCAACTTCCTTTGACTTGCATACTTTCAAACGCCGTGTATCTGGACACGTCGGCCACCATCGACCATGATAATAGATCTTTCCCAACTCCGGTGGAATTTGGTAGTCCTCCGGCCTTTGGCCACTGGAGGAAACATTAAATATATATATATATATATATATATATATATATATATATATATATATATATATATATATATATATATATATATATATATATATATATATATATATATATATATATATATATATATATATATATATAAAAAATGATTTCTTTGAAAATTGCAAGAATCTTGCACAAAAACCTCCCTTTTTATCCATACAAAATGATGGTTGTGCCAGAACTCGATGCGAAGTACTGTTTAGGCAGCAGGGAGCTGTGTCAGAACATTCTGCAACATGTTCTGGAAGATATTGCGTTCACCTCACTCTCTTTCCTGACCATTTTCTTTGCGGTTCAGTTCTGCTGAAATTTTTCGAATCTAAGGGTCCGGGGTCCGGGGTCCGCGTGGGTCCGTGAACCGTCAAAGAAAATGTCAGAAATCACAATCAAACCAACGATCACCCAATAGACCCTAATTGTTTTTCTATCATAAAACAAACCATCAATTCGATCTGAAAATATTAGAATCAATCTTCATAGCAAGTCTTAAACCGTCACACAATAGCTTTTTAACTTTTATATTTTATATAACTACAGTTATTTTAATTATAGTGATTCCAAATTGTAGCAAATACTTGATATATTCCCTACTGATTAAATTTAATTTTTCGATTTTATGTTTTATATCCTGATGATGGGAAAGTGTCATTTCCCGAAACGTTGATAATTTTGTATATAATATTAATAAAAGAAATTAATTATTAAAAGAATTTTATTTCATCAAGAATGTTCGGAGCACTAGTGTTGTTACTTATTATTAAAACAGATTTCCGAAAAATGACAATACATATATATATATATATATATATATATATATATATATATATATATATATATATATATATATATATATATATATATATATATATATATATATATATATATATATATATATATATATATATATATATATATATATATATATATATATATATATATATATATATATATATATATATATATATATATATATATATATATATATATATATATATATATATATATATATATATATATATATATATATATATATATATATATATATATATATATATATATATATATATATATATATATATATATATATATATATATATATATATATATATATATATATATATATATATATATACACTATCACTATCCTTGTTTGTGTTACTGTGCGTGTGCTTGTACGTGTACTTTTACGTGTACGTGTATGTATATAGGTTTGCATGTTCGTGTAAGTGAACATTGTTTTGTTTTTAATTAATTTACATGTTTCAAAGTACTTCATAAAAAGGTTTATTTTAAGATAATTGTTCACCCTACAAAACATCCTTTTCTATCACCAAAATAAGTTATGTATTCCTTCATTATTTTATTGTAAATTAATTTGTTTTGTTTCTTAACCAAATCACTAAGCATAAACTTTATATCAAAAAGTTTGATTCCTGGTTTGTGTACGACGAAAGCATTGTCTAATACGTGATACTCATATCCCAGAAGGCACATAGCGTAGGCCTGAAATAAGAAAATAAATTTTAAGAGGTTTTATTGCAATTTGCATAAACACTTGTGTTAGTTAAAATATTCATTATTTAACCCTTTGTTAATTATTTATTTGGAACTTTTGTGTAAATAAACTTTCTAATAGCACCACTCACGGACAATGTTCTTTTATTTAAAAAAAAAATTAAAGAACACCCATCCAATCCCAAGCCAAAAAGCTCATGTGGAGGCTTTAAAGAGATAATGATTAAATACAGCATAAAAAGTAGAAAATAAAAAGGAGTTCCACAAAACAGATGTATATGGAAAGGAGGCACCACAATGTGTAAGCCTGTATTTTACAATATTTATTTAATGTTTATGTGCAGTCGATTCCGTTGAGCACCTGCAGTTGTAGTACCTACTGAAAAGAGATAGAGTATCAACGTTACGTTGCAGAGAAAGAGAATGATAGGAGTTTGATAGTAAGAAACAACTTAATATTTTAGCCTTAGACTCAATCCTATTTCAAAGAGAGGAGAAATCTGAACCCTTTCCAAAGGTGAGAACAGTACTCCATATAAAAGAGTATAAGTCTTTATATAATTGGAGTAACAATGTTCAAAAGAAAATGCAATATGAGCAGATCACCCATCTTCTTTAAGGCCACCTTAGCAACCGTTATGACACGAAATTTCCATTATTCAGACCAAGAATATTTTTGTTATTCAGAGGTGAGACGACAAAGTCGTCGAAGAGATTGGTGAGTTGGAAGGTGTTTTATAAAGGAAGACTGAAGAAGTTGAGTTTTTAAAAAGTTATTCTACAAAAATAGAATCGTAAAGTTGAAGAACGAAAAGTAACTCAAGAAGCAAAAGAGAGTGTAGATTTAAAATGAGTAAAAAGAAGAAACATTGAGTCGAGACATCGGCGTTAAAAATAATAGAGTAAGATGTGCAGCTGAGAAGATCGTTGAGGAAAAGTAGGAGTATTGTAGGAGATAGATCAGCACCCAGAAAAACGCTACAATTAATTAATAAGGGAAGAAGTTGTTCCATCAGCAAGTGCAAATATGAAGCTATTTTAGGGGGAAATAGACTTGAGTGAACAAAAAGAAAGAAAGAAACGTAAAGGAAAGTAATTGAATATATCAAGTTCCACTACACAAAACTCCCGACAGTCCTAAGGGCACAAGACAATAGATTAGTAAAATATGATATATATGTGCTTGAATAAAAGCAATAGTATTAAGGCATAGAGAGTAGAGTTGAAGGAGAACAGCAGCTTTTCTAAAACATACTCCCTCAAAACAAGGCGAAGAATACCATCGGGACAACTAGCCGTTTTTGCGTTTATTGATCTTATTATCTCATGCACTTGATCATGCGTAATCGCAGGTAAAGATTTGGAACACTTGAAAGATGAAGTAGAAGAAGTAATGCTGGAATCGTTCAAGTGAAGTTAAAGGACAAAAGGGGGCCGAAAAGATTAGCCATTTCAGCTGGTGTGTTAGCTATAGATCCATCAGAGCGAGTAAGAGGAGGAAAAGATGATTTGCATAAATGTTGGATATATTTTTGGCAAGAGGCCAGAATTTTTTTTTTTTAATTGGTAAGCAAGGTGGTCAGCGCATTTTCTTTTCATTGAAAATTTTCTTGACCTTAGAATATAATTCCTACAGTGATTCCAAGCCGAATGAAAACTGGTTAGAGTAATAGAAGAGAGAAAATTTTTTCACACCCGATACCCATTGTCTTTCTCCTGAATGACAAGAAAGAAGGCACCATCGAACCATAGATTTTGGGAAGAGAACGGATTAGTTGAATATGAAACGAATTTGATCATTCCCATCAGCGAGCACTGCTCCCAATTTTTCAGTAGACTCCAAAGCATCATCATTGTCATTGTTGGATTAATTCCAAGAATAGTTAGCGTAGAGTATACGGAATAACCCCTAACTAGCCCGATTAAAGTGCCAGAAAGTACATTTAGGGAAGTGTGGAGCTCCTGAAGAGAAAATGTTACACTTAAGAGCTAAATGATTTTGGTGTGAATTAACGACAGGATGGAAAATAATGATGTAATTATAAAATTATGTTTTTATCCTTTTTTTCAGTTCATATCAAACTTTGAGTTTATATTCAAAGTGATACAAAATGAGCAAAACCAAATAAGACATATCCTTTTGCATAAATTTTCCTGGGTAAGATATAAAGATGATAGAGGGTTAAGTTAGTTGCGGCTGCATTCCATTTTTCAAAGAAATACTTGAATAAAAATTTCAAGGTTTATATAGAGAAATATTTAAAATCAAAGCGAAAATAATGGTAATAATGCTTTATATTTTGAGCCAATCTCAAAGATTAACGACAAATACCGTCTCTAAAATCAGACAAAAAACGACTTCACACCTAAGAAAGTTGCTTCACGAAAATTGTTAATTTTCAGAATAAAAAAATTATTGAAAATATTTTATTTTGAGATTTGTCATTTGTTTCAACATTTTTTGAGATACTTTTTGTTTTTTCTCCAGGTTCGTCTTGATTCAACAAATTTAGAAACTAATTTCATCTCTTATATTCTATTTAACAGTTTTAAATGGAGGGCCTTCCTAGCATTTAAGATTGGTGATGATTTACTACCAAGAAACAAAAAATTAAAGCTGAACATCAAGTGGGACAGTTATTCACCTGAGTCATTTTATTGGCTCTTCCCTCAGAGGAAAGACGTTCGTCGAAAATTGGTTCAGCATTCGTTCCAATGTAAAATGGCTCCCACGTATGGTGTTCTCTTATTCGGTTGCCTATTTCCATTACTGATAATCCAGGGTTTATTTTTGATGTTTTCCATTTCTAGAATAGAAAAAGATCATATATATATATATATATATATATATATATATATATATATATATATATATATATATATATATATATATATATATATATATATATATATATATATATATATATATTAGTGATCGATCGGACGTTATATTTTGTAATTTGCGGATGCGGATGCGGATGTCGAATTTTGGAGAAGTGCGGATGCGGATGTTGAATTTTTGAAAAGTGCGGATGCGGATGCGGATGCGGATGTTACTTTTGATGATGATGCGAATGCGTATGCCATCGCTATATATATATATATATATATATATATATATATATATATATATATATATATATATATATATATATATATATATATATATATATATATAACCGCTGTGGTCAGTGGTGCTCAACCACCATGACAAGGAGTTGCTTAACCTTGAAGAGGTGCAGCGGCTTAACCCGACGGGATTTCTGCCCGAGGATTGTTGAAGGGTCCTTGTAACCGTATGGGGGCAATAGAAATTCCGAAGGTACTAATTGGTAACTCCGAGAAGCTGTGACAGGCTTAGCTAGCCGACAGTGGATTGTTATAGCTCAAGTTGCGCAAGCGGAGCCTCGGAACCCAAACGGATCTTTTCGGTTGCTGACACGGCGAGAAAATGGACTACGAAAATTGACTATGCGCATTGGTACAATTAATGCAAGTACATTGGAGGGAAAAGAGGAAGAGATAGTGGAGATGATGGGAGAGCGAAGATTGTGTGTCTTGGGAGTCTGTGAGACACGTTTAAATGGGAAAGGTTGCAAGGTGCTACACCGAGACTATCGAATGTTGTTTACAGGAAGAGAAGGGGAAAGAAAATATGGCGTCGCACTGATCTTGTCGCCAGAGGTTGCTGACCGAGTGGAGAAAGTTGTTCATAAAAATGATAGAATGATGGCAGTAGTACTTAAGTTGGGAGACAGGAGAGTGGGACTGATTCAAGTTTATGCCCCACATCAAGGAAGACCGTTAAATGAGAAGGTAGAGTTTTATGAGCAGTTGCAGAACACATATGATGGCATAAATGCGGAAGTGAAAATACTTATGGGTGATTTCAACGCTCATGTTGGGAGAGAGAGGGAAGGCATAGAGGCGGTGTTGGGGGCGTATGGAATGGGTGAGAAGAATACAGAGGGCGAGCGTCTACTGGATTTTGCTGTTGGAAATAACTTGGCAATAATGAATACTTTTCATGCACATAGAGAATCACATAAGTGGACTTGGTACAGATGGAATGGAGATGTAGGAAGCTATACGGAAAAATCAATGATAGATTTGATAATGGTTAATGATAAGAGAATTGTAAATGATGTAAAGAGCATCCCATCTGTGTCACTGGATTCAGACCATAGGCTGCTACTGGGTAAATTTAATTTGGAGAGTCCGGAGAGGCCAAGGAGAATTATAAGGGAAAGGATAGCGGTAGAAAAGTTAAAAGAAGAACAGGTGGTTAACACACTAAATGAGAAGATAAGAACTTGTAAACCAAATAACGAGGAGGTATTTGGAGGGGTGGAAGAGGAATGGAAAAACTTCAAGGATAATATAAAGAGATGTGCTAGAGAAACGTTAGGAGTTAAGAGGATGGGAGGTAGAAAGAAGAGAACTGCTTGGTGGACAGATGATGTAAGCCTGGCAGTAAAGGAGAAGACAGAGGCATTTAGGAAATGGATGAAAAGGAGAAGCCCTGAGACTAGATTGGAATATGTCGAGAAGAGAAACAGAGCAGAGGAGTTGAAAAGGATAGCTAAGGAACAATCATGGGAAAGAATAGGAGAACAACTAAGACAGGATATGAGAGGAACTAAGAAGCTAATTTACAACATCTCAAGGAAGTTTAAGAAGGGAGAAGCAGCAGCGTCTCATGCAGTAAAAGATAAAGATGGTATATTGCAAGTTGAGCCGGAGAGGGTTCAGATAGATGGCGGGAATACTACTCGGAGTTGTACAATGGAAGGGTGGAGGTCTTGGTTGAACCAGTGCAACAGGTTGATTTGGCAGAGGGTCGAGAGGAGGAAAGGTCAATTACTTTGGATGAGGTTAAAAATGCAATAAGTGGCATGAAAAATGGGAAGAGCCCGGGATGTGACGAATTACCAGCGGAAATTTTCAAAGCTGGGGAAGATGTGGTGTTGTGGATGTTTAGAATGATTGACGGTTTTTGGAAGGAGGAGAGAGTACCAAGAGAGTGGGGTAAAGCGATTATATGTCCAGTGTTTAAGAAGAACGACAAAAGTGATTGTAACAACTATAGAGGTGTATCTTTGCTTAACCATACATGTAAAATATATGAAAGAATATTGGAAAAAAGGTTGAGAGAGATGGTTGAAAATAAACTGAATGAGGCTCAACATGGATTTAGACCAGGTAGGGGAACTAAGGACCTAATATTTAGTCTCAAAATGTTAATAGAGAAAAACTGGGAATGGGCAAAAGATATATATCTGGCATTTGTCGATTTGGAAAAGGCTTTCGATACTGTGCCCAGAGAGAGATTGTGGGATGCACTAAGTGACCCATACTACGCAATAGACCCAAAGCTTATCAGAGTAATAAAGGGTATGTATGAAGTAAGTAAGAGCGCAGTTAGAACGTCATATGGTGTGGGAGACTGGTTTGATGTGACAGCTGGGGTTAGACAGGGAGGAGTGCTATCGCCGCTGCTTTTCATAATATTTATGGATAGATGCATAAGAGAAGTGGGTCTCGAGGAGGAGGTGGGTCTGTTGATGATGTATGCTGATGACATAGCGGTAGTGTCAAAGGACATGGTATCTTTGCAGGAAGCCATAAATAGGTGGTTCGATGTTCTACAACTAGAAGGAATGAAAATAAATAAGGAAAAGACTGAGGTGATGAAAATCTCGAGAGTACAGGATGGTACTGTAATACGAGTGGAGGGTGTGTTGGTGAAAGAAGCAGAAAAGTTTAGCTATTTGGGGGTCACAGTGAACTCAAACGGAGATATGGCAAGGGAAATTGAGGAAAGAATTGATAAATTCTTGAGAGGGGTGAGGCAATTATACCCACTCTTGAGAAATAGACACGTGCCAAGGAGGGTGAAGGTGCTTGTATACACAACGATGCTGCGACCAATGCTCATGTATGGTTCGGAGGCATGGACATTAACAACCCGAACTAAAAGCAGGGTGGAGGCTGCAGAAATGAAGGTCCTTAGGTTGATAGTAGGAGTGAGCAGATGGGAGAGAAGGAGAAGTTCAGAAATTAGGGAGGAATTGGAAGTGGTGCCTATACTGGACTTGGTAGAGAGACAGCAGCTGAAGTGGTATGGACATGTCTGGAGGATGGATGGTGGGAGATACCCTGCCATATTTTATGACTGGCATCCTGAGGGGGACGACCAGTGGGAAGACCGAGGAAGAGATGGAGGGATGGAGTGTCGGACGCCATTCTGAAGAGAGGACGCACCATTGAAGAAGTGGAAGAGGAGGAAGTATACCGGAACAGAGGCGTGTGGAGGGGCTTCGTAAATGACAGGGCGTTGCCCTAATCTTTGCGCTTGGTGAGAAAAAAAATGGTGAGAAATAATAATATATATATATATATATATATATATATATATATATATATATATATATATATATATATATATATATATATATATATATATATATATATATATATATATATATATATATATATATATAATATATTATTTTTTTTTTTTTTTTTTTTTGTTTAAACCAACTTTTAATTATTTATATTATATTTTATATATTATTATTTATATTTATATATATAATATATATATATATATATATATATATATATATATA
>SEYY01006674.1:20000-23694 GCA_009176605.1 Armadillidium nasatum | reverse complement strand
CAACTCTTTAAAAACTCAACTTCTTCACATCTCCCTCTCAAAAACACCTCCTAACTTTCCTATCCTTCTTCGATGGCTCTCCCGTCTCACCTGTAAATAACATTAACATTCTTGGTCTAAACATAAACAACAAACTATCTTGGAAACCACATATCACAATGGTTGCTAAAGCGGCCTCTAAGAAGCTGGGAGTTCTGTTCAGATTGCGAGAATTTTTCTCTTCTGAACAGTTACTCCAAATATATAAGGGTCTTATTCGCCCTTGTATGGAGTACTGTTCTCACATTTGGGGGGGCTCCGGCTCCTCCTCTCTTCTGGATAGGGTTGAGTCAAAAGCTAAAAGATTAATTAACTGTCCCCTACTTTCAAACTCTCTTGACCCTCTGTCTCTGCGACGTGACGTTGGCGCGCTATCTCTTTTCTACAGGTACTACAATGGCAGGTGCTCGAGAGAATTGGCCTCTCGCATTCCTCCTCCATTGCGTCGTCCTCGTTGCACTAGGGGTGCCCTGCTTTCGCACCAATTTTGTGTGGAAGTGGGAAATCCCAGGCTAGCCCGTTGTGGTACCTCTTTCTTTCCAGCCACCTCTATTCTGTGGAACTCTCTACCTTCATCTATTTTTCCTTCTGTATTTAACCTTCCACTCTTCAAGGCTTCCGTCTGCGCCCACCTGAGGGCTGTGCGTTAGGTGTGTGCATTTGCATGTGTTTTGTCTCTGTGTGTGTGCCCCCTCCTTGAAAAGGGCTCTGCCCGTGAGCGGTGGCGTTCTGTAAAAAAAAAAAAACCTATTCTAATGTGATTCCTTTTTGTACCATCAGTGGTGTAGTGGTTAGCGCAATGTCTTACCATTTTAGAAGTCAGGGTTGGAATCCTCATTAGCAGGAGTAGAATATATATATATATATATATATATATATATATATATATTATATATAATATATATATATTATATATATATATATATATATATATATATATATATATATATATATATATATATATATATATATATACGGAGGAGGGAAGTAGCACTCCCGAGGCGATGAGATTCCCCCCTGTTGGGTATACGGGATATTAAGGGTACTCCCATCTCATCCCGGCGCCCAATGGTTCGCTCCCTTTCGCGCTCACCTTCTACTACACGGAGTAGGCTCTCCTTTCCATTCATAAAACACTTACACATCTTTAAAAAAAAATAAATCAAATCAATAATGACGTCAACTTCGGTAGCCTCGGAGAAGCCCAGGGGGCCGGTTTCCCAAAATAGCCCCTCATCCACCCCTTCCCCCATCACCACTTGGGAGTTGGTGGCCTCCGGTGATGGGGTTGATGCCACCATGACACAGTCGCCGGCTTGTCCGGATGCACGGTCTATTTTTTTCATTAATTCTTCAACATTCGCGGTTTTCACTCTAATTTCCATTTTGTTGAACATCACCTCTCTTCTTCTAGACCTCACCTCTTATTCTTAACCGAAACTCAGATGTTTGAGCGTTCTGATAGCAAACCCTACTCTGTTTCCTCCTACTGTCTCTATTCTCAATTTTCAGCCAAAGGCGGTTGTTGTGCATACGTTCTTAATATTCTTGGTGTTTCTTTTTCTCGTGATCTTTCTTGGAAAGATCACATTACTTCTCTTTCTAAACATGCTTCTAAGAGGTTGGGTGTTCTGAGGCGCCTTCAGAATTACTTCACGCCACCCCAGTTGCTTGCTCTGTATAGGGGTGTTGTTCGCCCCTGTATGGAGTATGCTTCGCACATCTGGGGTGGTTCCACACATACAGCTCTCCTAGAGAAGGTGGAGTCAAGGGCATTTCGTCTCATCAACTCTCCTATTCTCACTAACTCTCTACAATCTCTTTCTGCCCGTCGAATTGTTGCGTCACTCTCTCTTTACTATCGCTATTACAACAGACACTGCTTTTCTGAACTCTCTCGTCGCATACCTCCTCCATTGAGAAGAGCTCATGCGACACGCCTTTCTATACAGTCTCATCCTTTCTCTGTCCAACTCTCCGACCCCAGACTTAACAGCTATGCTCAGTCTTACATATACCCTACTAGTAAAGTCTGGAACACACTCCCTTTATCTGTTTTTCCAACTTCCTTTGACTTGCATACTTTCAAGCGCCGTGTATCTGGACATGTTGGCCTTCTTCGATCTTGACGAGACTTTCCAAACTCCGGTGGAATTTGGTGGGCCTCTGGCCCTTGCCTTCCGGAGGAGACATAAATATATATATATATATATATATATATATATATATATATATATATATATATATATATATATATATATATATATATATATATATATATATATATATATATATATATATATAATATATATTACAGGAGTAATTTGGCTCCTGCTTAGCCGAATCCCTTAAGTAACTTTGGTTGGGGTTCGAATTTAAAGGGAGTATTTCATAAGAAATAGTGACTAATACAAGAACAAGTATTAAATTGTGAGTGAATTGCTGAAATTCAGCTGTTTCAAACTCATGATAAAAAACTGCTACAAGTTATTATACAGCGATAAGTAATATTATCTAAATGAATAATAATAAAGTGCAGCGATTTTTATAGTTTATGATTATTGTTCAAAATACTGTCATTAAACCTTAATGTATTTTTTGTAAATTTTGAAATTGTAATAGCGCCTGTCATTCTGTTGAGCAAGTACTTGCATCCAATGCATAGCTAAGTTTTTCATTCCTTTCTGTAAGTCAAAGGAGTAATGCATGGAGGAGATCTTGGAGTTCTAATTAATAAAATCACAGCGACCAATCCATCGCTCTATCAAAATCCGATTTAGGTTGTTCCAAATGATGTCTATATTGTGCAAAATTTCAGTCATGTTCAGAAAATTAATACCAATTTTTGGTTATTATGGAAAAATCTCCAGTGGTAGTTGAAGTTCTTTTGACAGAAATTGCAGACAAATATTCACAATAAAAATATTTTGGTATGATTAATCAACTGATTATTTATCGATAATAGCTCATCGAAAGTTGCACAAAATCGATAGTCGGGTCATTGATGCCAGCTTTTGCTGTTTCTAATCCTATTCCAGATAAAAGTAGTTTCATCACTAAAGGTAAGGAAAAAATGATAGGTGATATGTATTTACCCAGAGTAAAGGATATCTTCTCCTGTTTGAAATTGTTTCACGCATTCTGTTTAAAAGAGGTATGAGCTATTTCGATGAAATATTTCTTATTCTCATGCATAAGAGTAACAGGTGAAATAAGAAGATTTGGTGAAGGGAAAGCTAAGCCTTTATAAAAAAGAATCAATTTGTGAAAAGCTTTAATGAAGGAGGGGGGGGGGTCGAAAATTCGAGCCTATTTAACAAGAACAAAAAATCTGATCTAATATTATCAAATAGTTTGATTTTCTGTCAAAGAAATCGTCTATTTTTCGATGCTGCTAAATCTGATGTTTAGTATTACTTTGTGGTAGATCACTTTATTTAAATTTGATTCCACTGTATTTTAAACTAGTTTTATTTCACATCTACCATGTGGGTTAAGATAATTTATCTTTAGACGAGAAACATGTGGAAATCCATTCTTGTTCCATCAATTTTCAGAAGGAAAATACGATGTTGGAAATTAATTTGTATGTAATTTTTTTGCCAAAACAGCAAAAAACTAAAAAACAATTTTCCACAGTCATTTTCTCTTAAAA
>SEYY01006674.1:10000-12500 GCA_009176605.1 Armadillidium nasatum | reverse complement strand
TTAGTTATAATTATTATTATTAGTAGTAGTAGTAGTAATAGTAGTAGTAGTAGTAGTAGTAGTGGTAGTAGTAATAGTCCTCTTCTCTTTTCTTCTACTTTTTCTTCCTTTTCAACATCTAATTCTGTGTTTGACTGCCGGGAGGCACAAAGCTTTCCACTTTGCTATAGAGAACATCGCGTGATCTTGTATTAATCACATTCACCTATGGCCTAAAGCTTCAAATAATTATTCGATAATCACTTATGACACATCCCACCTGCAATACCATTTGAAATGTAAATAATCATCGAAAAACCAGATTTCAAATTTAACAAGACAAGGATCCGAACGCTGATCCTCTTGTATGGAAATACATGAGGCTATTAGGCTACGAGAGCATTCTATTGCAGAAAGTAAAAAAAAAATTTAAGTAATGAACATCAATTTTGAAAGTTTTTAAATTTTCATGTTACTTTTTCATGTTTTCATGTTACTCAACATTTATTAATCTTCGCATTTACATTTTAGTTCACTAAATATGCATTCTTATTATTATTTCATATTATTTAATATATTCTAAACTGATATCCATTTTCTTCACAAGGTTATAACTAAAAGAATTCGTTATTTTCCTTTTCTACTCATATTTTCTTGATTCTTTTAACTTAATATATTAAAGTATATGCATACATTGCCCAAACAACTTTATATACACATACAAAAAACTACAATAATTTTAACAATAACTTTAACATATGACATCCATTTACAAAGTTAATTTAGCAACTTCTAATGATCTATCTAACAAATAGTATAAAATTCATCTTTTACTATCCCAAGTCAACTCAATACTAATGCCAATACTCTTTGCTAAGCAAATATTTGGTCTCTCAACAAGCTTTCACAGACAAGCTAATGGCTTATCAATAAACAACAAATCATTTTTAAACTTTATTCTCCTTAATGTTGAATTCTTTTCCTAACCTGATTTCATAACTGTAGTTTTAGGTTTATCTAAGTCTATGTCTATGTTTTTTTATATAATTTTTACTTCGTATTGTAGGTAAATGCTTAATTAGGTCTTTTTCTTTTCTTTCTATTTTAAATTTTATGTTTAAGTTTCAGTTTTCAATTTAAGTTTTATTTAGGTCTCATGAATTTTATGTTTTCAGTTTTCTTTTCTTTCTATTTTAAATTTTATGTTTAAGTTTGAGTTTTCAATTTAAGTTTTATTTAGGTCTCATGAATTTTATGTTTTCAGTTTAAGTTTTATTTGGGTTTTTAAGTTTAGTTTTATTTAGGTTTCATAAATTTTCTTTTCAGTTTTTTATTGTTTACGATTTCTAATTTTATTTTAAATTTTAAAGTTTCAATTCGAATATTTATTTCTAGTTTTAGTTCTATCAAGGTTTTTCAGTTTTAGCTTTTATTTAGTTTTTTAGTTTTATTTTAAATTTTTATGTTTTTATATTTATTTCTTTAAAATTTAAGGGATGAAAGCATTTATGCACTAAAACACGTAAACATACACCCGCATATTCATGAACACACATACGTACATATGTAAACACTTCGTAACGCATAACAACAAACATACACATATAAGCAAAAACTTATATTCTGATTTGCAAGCACACACACATTTAATAATCACACATACTACACGTAACAAGAAACACATCCACATACACACATTTATTCATATGCACTGCAATTGTAACCAACTAATTGCAATCAGTTTACAATTTTACCATTACACACTGTTATACATAATATATCAAAGTAAAATTCATGTATATTACTTCTAATAAGCACAACCCATTATTTTGAAACCCTTATACCCACCCCATTATAATATATTTGCCTCACAAAAGATTTTTATTTACAATTTATTCATACTTCTCGCTACATTCGTTTATAAATAAACTCTTTCATGAGATAGAGGAAAATATTAAATAAAGAGAAGGATATTTAAATATATAATATTTGACGTCTTTCCAATATTAAGTAGGATTTAGTTGTTTTTGAGTGCTCAAATATAATGCAATAAGCACACACACACACACACACACACATATATATATATATATATATATATATATATATATATATATATATATATATATATATATATATATATATATATATATATATATATAAAACACTATAACCGTGTAAAATTTTAGACAGTAAAACACCCCACAGGAAATAAAAACAAAAATTAAAATTGGAGCAAAGCTTTCGAAGGGATAGCCACCCTTCCTCTTTCAGGCTCTAGTTTATTATTAGTTAATAAACTAGAGCCTGAAAGAGGAAGGGTGGCTATCCCTTCGAAAGCTTGCTCCAATTTTAATTTTTGTTTTTATTTCCTGTGGGGTGTTTTACTGTCTATATATATATATATATATATATATATATATATATATATATATATATATATATATATATATATATATATATATATATATATATATATATATATATATATATATATATATATATATATTAATACGTTAAT
>SEYY01006674.1:2500-5000 GCA_009176605.1 Armadillidium nasatum | reverse complement strand
CAAACAGAAGGTTTTAAAGATGCCTATATACGGAAATCTCTTTGTCTGTCTGTCTGTCTGTGTGTATGTCTATCTCTCTCAATTTCTCTTAAACTTTTCTCCATTCTATCTCTCTCTCTCCCTTTTCCAAATTCTCTTTCCATCTCTCTCTGTAAATAAATAAATAAATAAATAAATAAATAGATATAATATAATATATATATATATATATATATATATATATATATATATATATATATATATATATATATATATATATATATATATATATATATATATATATATATATATATATATATATATATTATATATATATATATATATATATATATATTATATATATATATTATATATATATATATTATATATATAATATAATATTATATATATATATATATATATATATATATATATATATATATAATATTTTAATTATAAAGTTTATAAAATTAAAAATAAAACTTCAAAAAAAATTATATTTATATCTCATTCAGCCTCTCTCTCTCTCTCTCTCTCCTCTCTCTTCTCTCTCTCTCTCTCTCTCTCTCTCTCTCTCTCTCTCTCTCTCTCTCTCTCTCTCTCTCTCTCTCTCCCCAACTACGTCATACTCGATTTTATACATTTCTTAATTTACATAATCGGGTAAGAATCTTTTAGAAATCAGTGTCCTGAAAGCCTTTTATGTCTATATATATATATATATATATATATATATATATATATATATATATATATATATATATATATATATATATATATATATATATATATATATATATATATATATATATATATATATATATATAATATATATATATATATAAGGATCATTTTAACAGTTCTGAGACCTGTTTTCGTGTGGTGTAAGTGTATGTGTGTGTGTTCGTGTATGTATCCATTTAATCTAAATCTATACAATACTACTATAACAATCTATGCAATAGTTGACAGTATTTTACGTAATCTTTAATTCTCAATGGCTCAATTTTTTTTTTTTTTTTTTTTTTTTTTTTTTTTTTTTTTTTTTTATTTTTTTTTTATTTATTTATTTTAATTGATTTTATATTTATTATAATTTCAATATATATTATATATATTAATATATAAGTATAGTATATATATATATATATATATATATATATATATATATATATATATATATATATATATATATATATATATATATATATATATATATATATATATATATATATATATATATATATATATATATATATATATATATATATATATATATATATATATATATATATATATATATATATATATATATATATAATATATATATATATATAGGCAAAGCTTTGATATTCCCTATGGGCATTGCTGAAAACTCCATTTTTTGGTTATTCTATTCATTATGGTGTTATTAAGCCCCAAAGAATGACACGAAAAGCCTTTTAAGAAGATTAAATTATTTAAAGACAAATTAAAAAAAAAAAAAAAAAAAAAAAAATCGCGAGTTTTAAAATCAATCAAAACAAACAAATTTTATTTTGCTTAAAAAAAAAAATACGCACAGGAAATATAAATACATGTGTATGTTAATGTTCACCAAAATGGGCGTAATTTCGTTTAATGTTGATCTATTTTTAATGATTATATAGATTAAGTGGGTGGGGGTTGGGTTAGGAAGTACACTAAAGAATTAGTGAAGGAAATAATATTTAAATTATAATTATAATTCGTAATTTAATATTTAATTCATTTGATTAAATTAAAATATTTATTTTTTAAAACTGAGAAGAGAGCGTTCGATAATCCGAAAGTTTATTACAAGAAAATAAAGAAAAAGAGATATTATTAAGATTAGAATTAAGAAAAGAGATAATATGAATATCAAGCCAGTATGGCTAAAATTTAACTATAATCATTTGATATATATCAAAACTATCCAAACCATTTTCCATGATTCGCAATATTTGACTATCACGATAGTAAAGATAAAAAACTGAAACATAACCATTTAGTAATAGCAAAACTATATTATAATTATGATAAGGATATGAATCCAAATAAAAATATATAAGAAAATACTCAAACTTTTGATATAACTCAATAAGATTAAAGTATTCAAATTAATAGTCTCTTTCAAATCAACAATCTTTACTTTTTCTATAGATAAAGTAGGAATTTGAGGCATAATCACTTAGCCTTTAAAAAAGAAGTCTTAGGTTTAATTTTCAGATCGCCACCACTCACGGGGCAGAGCCCTTTTCAGGAAGGGGGAACAAAATATAAATCAATAGATATAACAGAGTATTAAAACTAGTTGCCTTATATGAAACCTTAAAAAAGTTTTTGACTTCCTTTTATAAAAAATTGAAAAATAATCATTTAGTATTTAAAAAAGGTATATTAAGTTTTCGATAAGAATATAAAGCAAATAAGAAGGAACTCAGATATTTGACATAACTCAACGAATGAAGCATTCAAACAACTTGTCTTATTTACATATAAAATCTTAACTTTCATTTTC
>SEYY01006673.1:0-17456 GCA_009176605.1 Armadillidium nasatum | reverse complement strand
TTATAATTTATATAGAGGAATATTGTTTTCTTATAATGTTGATAAAAATTAAATGGTCAAAAATTAAAAGGAATTGTCTTTTCTGTTTTCTCTTTTGTCTATAACCTCAAATTGCATTAGATTAAAGCTCAATAAAATTTTGTTGAAGATTTGATTGAATATATATTAGGAATTCTAAACTCTAACAGTTCTATATTGGATAAATTATATTAATAAGATCAGATTCTTGTATTACCCTATATGAAATCTTGAACCAAATATTAAGGAAGTTATATTTCTAATATAAAACTACTTTAAAGTTTTTGAACACAGTAAGAAGGAACTAATATATCTGTTATATCATTATGTATCAAAAAATATGACAAAATAAAACAAAAAAAAAAAAGTTTTATTATTTTTAAAAAAAAAAAAAAAATAAAAATCATTGATTTTTTGATTTTTTTGATTTTTTTAAAAAAATCAAAAAAATCACCAACCCTGATATATATATATTTGGAGAAGTCGTATGATAGAGTTTGTAGGAGATTGAGATAATAAGGGGGGGGGAGTGAAAGGTAGATTATTGAATGGGATTAAATTATTTTATGAGAACTGTAGAGCAAGGGTGAGAGTGAGAAGGAAACTGTCGGAATGGTTTAGCTTGGGAGTAGGACTCAGGCAGAGGTGTGTTTCGTCGCCGTGGTTGTTCAATTTGTTAATGGATGGTTTTGTTAGGGGATGGAGAGGGAAGGGAAAGGTGTTAAGTTGATAAGTGGAAAGGGTGAATGAGAGGTAAATGTCTTGTTGTTTGCGGATGATACGTAGTTGCGGAATCTATGGAGAAGTTGAGAATGTTGGTGAAAGAGTTTGTGAAGGGATGTGCGTCCAAGGGATTGAGGATAAAACCAACAAAGAGTAAAGTGACGGTGATTGAGGTCAGGAATGAGGCAGTAAGAGGAGAGGAATGGTGGTGGGGAGGGTGTCGAGGTAGAGGGAGAGAAATTTGAGGAGGTAGATGAGTTTAAATATTTGGGGGTGCTAGTGGAGGGAAAGGTGGGAAGGAAGAGGAAATAATGAATAAAGTGATAGGGGTGGGTTGAGGGATATATGGAAGAAGGGGATAATACCGACGGAAATAAAGGTAAGAATATTTTAGAGTATGTGTCTACCATCTGTAATGAATGGATGTGAAACATGGATAATGAATGCTCAGATGAGGAAAAGATTAGAAGTTTTTGAGATGAAAGGATTGAGTGCTACATGTGGGTTAAGGAGGGTAGATAGAACCAGAAACGACAGAATAGGTTATATGTGTGAATGAAGGAGGGGAATAGTAGGTAGAGCGGAAGGGGGGGTATTAAGATGGTTTGGGCGTATATGTAAAATGGATAAGGATAGAATAGTGGGTAGAGTGATAAGATTCGAGGTAGAGGGAAGAGGGAAGGGCGAGGTGGATGGATGGGGTGAGGGAAATTTTGAGAGGGAGAGATTTGAATGTGGAAGAAGGTAGGAGAGTTGCGGAGGAGGGAGTGAGATGGAGTACAGTGGTGATAGGGGAAGGGAGATAAAGTGTGGATGTGTGTGTGTGTGTGAGCGAACTGCGACTGGCACCACCCCATAAGAGTGAGAAAAGTGAATGGTAATATATATATATATATATATATATATATATATATATATATATATATATATATATATATATATATATATATATATATATATATATATATATATATATATATATATATATATATATATATATATATATATATCAGAGGTGGGCGCGCAAATTTTAAACTTTAGGACGCAAATTGGAAACGCTTAGTACGCAAGCGCAAGCGCAAAAGCGCACATTTTTTCAAAAATTTTGTCCGCAAATGCAAAAGCGCACATGTCCGCAAATCAAAATTTTTTTTAAAGCGCAAATTTAGGAACGTAAAAAAAAAAAATAAAAAGCGCAAATATGTAAAGATGAATTATTTTTATATTTTATTTGAAAGATACAAATATATAACAAAAAATGAGAAAGATTTTAATCTTATTTATTCAATTATCTATGATCTCTTCCTCCTCGTAGCTCTCCTCTTGCATTCTAAATAGGGTCATATTTCCTTTCATAAAGACAAATTTTTCAAAATTGCTGGATGCCATGGCTGTCCTCTTTGTTCTTAGAATGTCAGAGCCTTGACTAAACAACCTCTCTACGTCCGCTGAGTTGGCTAATTGGGTATTATACTTAATAAACAAGTCCACCCAGATATCCTGGTATTCACTCTCAAACAGGTTCCTAGTGAGAGGGATATCTGTGGTGAACATTTACTGCAGCCCAGCTATCCAAGGTTTGTCCCAACTTCTCCTCCAGAGGTGTCAGCTGGATATATGGGGCCTTCAGTTTCTGAAATATTTAGAAATGGTATCAAGACCTTAAATCGTTTTTAAGTTTCATTTGAACATTATGTCAGTGTATTGTGATATATAATATATATATATATATATATATATATATATATATATATATATATATATATATATATATATATATATATATATATATATATATATATATATATATATATATAAAAGGGCACTTTCGGCAGGTGCCAGATTTAGCTACCTCGAAAAAATCTGGCAACCTGACCCTATCGGTTTTTTTTGCATTTGCGTGCAATCCTGCATTCTCAGGGACCTTCCTGACATTTTCTTTGTCTGTTCAAGGACCCACGCGTACCCCCGGACCCCCAGATTCGAACCAATTTCAGTCGGACTGAACTGCAAAGAAAATGGTCAGGAAAGAGAGTGAGGTGAACGCAGCGATTTTGCAAACTCAGGCAACTTCCTGATACCATTTTTAGGGGTTCACGGGGCACCCATGGGGGCCCCTTCCCCAGACTTGAGGCCAATTTCAATGGGTTGAACCCCCAAAATGGTGTCAGGAAAGAGCTTGAGGTCAATTTGAGCGGAGTGATTTGCATTGCAAATCAAAATCCCGTTAGGGTCAGGTTGCCAGATTTTTCGAGGTAGCTAAATCTGGCACCTGCCGAAAGCGCCCTTTATACTGTTCATATATATATATATATATATATATATATATATATATATATATATATATATATATATATATATATATATATATATATATATATATATATATATATAAAAGATGCTTAAAGTTTGTTCCAAACTATAAAAATAACTCATCTTAAATGGGTCCATTTCAGACTCAGTCCCATCACCTTCAGTGCCTTGATGTGGAGGAGTAAAATTCGATGCAATATTACACTTTATTTCCTCCAATATAATCATCTTGACAGCTACGTACCACTCCGAGTTTAAAGTGAAGGTGCTGGGCTGATGTCATAAGCAAATCAAATTCATCAAAGATATTGCTGAACATCGATTCAAGGCCCTTTTCATTCCCTTTGTATGGCTTTGGTTGCTTTAGCAAGTAGTTGACTAAGTTTTTGGCATAGTTAAATTTTTGCATCTGTCGTTACATTTCCACGAGATTGTCCTTGAGGAGAAAGAGGTTTGGCAATAGAACTCACGCGTACGCATTCTTCTCATCCTGCAACATATCCAGCCTAACAGCAGTAGGCGTCATTATTTCGATGTACTCAGCTATTACCTCTTTATCAGTTTTATTAAATACTGGAGGACAAGTCTTTTGTTCCATACAAATGTTGTTGATTTGTGTCATGCTACCATCAAGGTTCTTAAGCAGGTCTTTCATAGAATCGTATAGGGAGTTCCAGCAAGTAATACTTGGTGTTTTAAGCTTTGTTCCCAACTCCTTCTTGATTCTCGCAGCAGTTGTAGTTTTTCTATTTTGGCCATTCCACAATGCCTGTGCTTTGGCAAGTGTCTTATTAAATGGATCCTTGGCACCAGAGGACCAGCTAGGAACTTTCGAAACATCCCTAGTAGCCAAGATGTTTAATGTCAGTGAAATGCAATGGTGATGTTTAAATAGGCTAAGGGCATCATGTTCTTGAAGCAGATTTTCTAGTTGAAAAGGATTTGTCAGCAGAACCTCTGGGTCACCAATTTGCTCCATCTCTTCAGGAGTAATCACTATATCTGGAATCGGTACCTGCACTTCTTCTGCATGAACATCCACCCGAAAGGCTGCACAGAAATTTGCACCGTTATCTGTTGTAATGCAAACAACCTGAAGATAAAATTTTATAATTTAGTAGTTTCCTTATTAATTTGGAGATATACATTTTTTCAGTATTACGTTATTTCATATTGATTTTTACTGACCTTATGCTCAATGCCAAATTGCTGATGGATATATATCGATATTGATATTTTTTTCAATAGTATCGAAAAAATATTGATGATATTTTTCAGTCGATATATTGATATTTTATCCTTAATATAGAATCAACAAATTTTTTATTTTTTTTTTAATTCTAAATATTTTCAGCAGTTTTCTTTTTTTATAAAATAAAATTTAAGCAAAATGTGTGTACTTTTCAGGCGCGTCCAAATTGCATGATGGGGACATTTTGTCTGACTCAGGAGGAGGATAGAAGGAGGTCAGATCATATAAGAGAAGAAGTAGAGGTCCATAGGCATATTATAAGGGAAAAACAATTTTCATAAAATATACTTATTGCGTATTTTACTTTTCAAATTAGATACTTATAAAAAGTAATGAAAGTATCCTATATATTACAGGACAATACTAGTTTTGATGTTAAGGTTAAATCTTTAATTAAATTTTAATTTAATCTGAAATTAGAAATGTTTAAGTTTATATACGAAGATTTTCTACTTTATTCGAAGTTTTATTCCCTCTGTAAAATCACCTCCACTGCTAATTCAAGGCCATGATTAGTGCTTACTTTAAAAATATATATATATATATATATATATATATATATATATATATATATATATATATATATATATATATATATATATATATATATATATATATATATATTTAAACGATATTTTTTAAACCGATAGTATCGAGGGCAATTTGAAATTTTTTAAAATATCATTTATCGACATCTCGATATTTTTTTTATATATCGGCATCCCAAGTTTAAGTTTTAACTTTTAATTACCTTGTACCTCATAAAAGTGATAAAATTTGGATGATTAAATAAGAAAGAAACTGAAATATAAGCCTAAAATTGTTTTTTTACGAAAAATGACAAAGCGCAAATTGGTAAGCGCTATTTTCAAAAAAACTTGCGCAAAAGCGCAAATTATTTAGATAGAGCGCAAATTTGCGCTTTTCCGCTCTTAAAAAAGTTGTTGAGCGCAAAATGCAAAAGCGCACATTTCCGAAATTTTGCGCAAAAAAAAGCGCTTAATTTAAATTTTGCGCTTATATATATAATATATATATATATATATATATATATATATATATATATATATATATATATATATATATATATATATATATATATATATATATATATATATATATATGTTGAGATCAATATATGATTTGATCTAATTTTTCTGATCAAATTCTGTGTATTTTCGTTAAAATCAATCCTATATTTAAACAATGTTTTAAATTTAAATAATGAATTAAATACTTATCTTTATTATTCAAGTTTGGAACTAATTTTGAAACTTTATCTAACTAAATTTTCAGCTGCTAAAGGATAATCATTGTATAAGTCTTGTAATTCTTTTGGATACTCTAAATCAACTTCAAAAATATAACCTTTTCTCGATTCATTACTGATATCCTAAAAAATCAAAATCGTCATGTTTTTCATCCATTTAAATTTTCCCGTAGGAAAATACTGTGACATCGCCCAACCGTATAAAATTATTAGCATCTAAATAAGTGATATAACTATGCGGTTTATTTTTCTCATAACTTCCTTCAATATATGGATTATTCGCTTTTGCATTTTTGCATATCTATGAGTTATAGTGCTAATTCCACCTCTTATTCCTTTTTCAACCATTAATAACATATTTGGGTCTGTAACCAAATCCAATTTATTTTCGTTTCTTTTAATAATAATGCATCCCAAGGCAAACATGGCGATGTAAAATAATCGAACTGGATCTAATTTATAAGTGTCTAAGCACGTTGTTCTAAAATTTTCGAATACATCAGCTAATAATAACGTATCTGATTTTAAATACAGTATATGGTAATATCTAAACGTTTTACAGTTAAATTTTGTCCAGATATGCTGTGCATGTTTATAATGCTCATTCGATATGTGTTCATTATTTAAGATGCTATAAAAATTTTCTGTACTAAGTAATCTTTTCATGATTAAATCTTAATATATCGTCCATCCAGTCATATGGATAAATTCCTTTACGTTTTAGTAGCTGAAACTGTTAACTTGATAATATTTGTATAAATTCTTTAAATTTTCATTCGTTAAATTTGATGTTAATTTAGCTAGAGATGAAGACATTAATCTAAAACTATCGATGAATCTCAACACTATGTTTATCGGTTTTATTATTTCATCAACTATTTTAAACTGACTGAAACTTATATAAGTTTCATCGGTTTGAGGAATTGCTTTTAATTCATCATCGGTATGTCCAAATTCTTTAGCGAATAAATGAGCATCGTATTTAGATAAGTTATGCATTATTATTGGAATAAATTTAGAATTTCTAATTTGTAAATTACAACTTCTATGAGCAGGTCCTTCTATATTCTCCTGTTAAATGATTATGATCTCTTACTTTAAAATCGTTTTCTGTTTTTACATACGTAACACGATTTGCATTTTCATTTTTTTTCTTCTGAAGTTAAATTCATTGGTTTGTTCACTTTAAGTAATTTATAAATCCTTTTTGATTCTAGAATTAAATATTCTATAAACGTTGTAGTTGTATTTTCTCCTTCATATATTTCGAACTTTGAATATTCATCTACATCACATTTCGTGTAACAACACCAACTGTTTGGTTGATGTTTCTGTAAGTTAATGGTATAAGATTCTTTAGGATTTGGTTGACTCGTATATATTTTTTGTAAGGTGCTTTCAAAATCTGCATATATAACAAATGGATGTCTGAATTGTTTATAATACAGTTTAAATTCAACTGGACCTTCAACTAATTCCATTCTTGCTGGATGTATGAATACTACATTCTGGTAAATGATTATGTAATAATTCTTTTTTTTTTATATATAAAAAAAAACTATGCAAACGAAATCGACATGGATAAGTTTTCCCTTCATTCCTTTTATCTATGAATGGACTCAAATTTTTCATCAGTAAATAATGTGTATTTTCGTCATTTGGTATTAAAAGTAAATCAACATGTTTAGTTCTGTCAACTTTTGTAATTCTTAGTGGATATAATATTTCTTTTATATCTAGTCCGTATACGTTAACTAACATATTATTTTGATTTTCAAATTTAATAATTTGTTTTAATTGAACTAGAAATTCTTTTCCTTTTCAATTGTAATTTTTAGATGTTTCTTTCATTTTTGTTGATAATCAATGTGGATTATCTTCATCTAAACAGTTTGATCTTTCTATACATCATTTGAAACATTCGTTATTATTTTTATTTTGAATATTAATGAATCCAAATTTTGGGATTTTATATTTGGCTGGAGTCTCTATGAATGATGTAGCTCTTATTGGTTTATATTTTACTACTTTTGTAAATTTGTATATTTTTTCTTCAATTCTATTTATCATTTCAAATATAGTTTATTTGAGTTTTATCAGTGATACTCATCATAGTTCCACTATTAAACCAATTTTTTATCACTTGTTTTCTTCAATCAGGTAAATTTTTATAGAATTCAATAAAAAGAAAGACTTAATTTTATATTTTTCCATTTTTGTTCTTGAATTTTTTTTTCAATTGTGCTTATTATTTTACTAATAAATATTCTAGGGTCAATTTTATTTATATTTGTATAACAATATGCATTAAAATTATCCTTAATTCCTTTACGACAATTATTAACACATTGCAAAAACTTTCTTTTGTATTTTTTACTTCTTCCATGGATTTTAAGATTTATAATTCTTTTGTTTCATAATGAACTTAATTTCTTTTTATCATAAAGTAATTCAAATTCATCATCGATTGATTTGTATTTCTAATAGGATTATTACTTCTTTCATGAATTTAAAATTTTTTTTTAACATTTGTGAAACAAACCTCGCAGTATGCCATGGGTTTATTTATATTAGAAAAAAAAAATTGTCATTAATTTTTATTTTTCTCAGAGTTGTCTTTATATTATAAAAAAAAATTTCTTATTAATAGATTTTGGATTTTCGTTATTTTCAGATTTTGTCATTTTATTATAGATTTTTTATTTTAAATCAATTTTGGATTTTTCTCAAACTTCATAATTTTACGAGATTTAATTTTAAAAAAGGAAATAATTTGTTTCTAAATCTTTTATTCTTCTTGAAAATCGTTCTTTATCTAAAATTATAGAAGTTAGCTCATAGTTTGTTCTATCATAATTATCCATCTCTCAAATATAATTATTTTGGGAAAAGGTGACTTTCTTATTATTTTTATTCATTGTAGATTTAATTTTTAGTTTCCATATTTATTATAGAAAAAATATAAAAACATTATTTTATTCCAAAACTCATCGAGTTTTTCAACTTTGCTCTCATAAAATTTTCATACCTCTTATATTTTCAGCGTTATCTAAACTAAAATTTTTCCTAATTCAAATACATTAAAAATAGCTTCCAAATTCATAATCTACACAGTCGAAAATAAATATAAACATACTTCATTTATCTTTCTACATTAAATAGAACTAAACATTTAAGGTGTTAGAATATTCGTTGATTTTTTACATAAAATTTTTAGAATGTTTAAAATTTTTGTACTTTTTTTCAATATTAATATGCTTCTAATGAATAGATTGTAATATAACTTAGAATATATAACTACCTCATCTGGTTCTTCAATTTTGCTCTCTATGAAATTTTTTTATCTTCTATTGTTTCATGATTATTATTATTATTATTATTATTATTATTATTATTATTATTATTATTATATTATTATATTATTATTGCTTCTTGTTTTATAGTAATAGTAGTATTTTTTAATGTGATTATTGTACATTCATTAGAACTGAAATTAGTAAAAAAAAATTAACAATTATTTATTTATATACGCACTAGGTCGTGTATGCACCGCTGGTGCACTAAAATATATCCATTACATCAATTATTTTACAAAACACTGCCTTGTGAATATCGAAACTAGGACCTCTACCGTACAAAGCGAACACGCTATCGCTAAGCCACCAAGAACAACTAGAGTTTCGTAAAATCTTTGCTTTTAAGCTCAAATTTTACTCATGCGTACAAAATATTCTAGAATATTCTCGAGTAAAATGAAGTTCTGACTTTTTTTTTCAATATTTATCATTCGTTATCATGGCTTTTTAGAGGGGAGATTTAGGCCTTCTAGTTAATGATATAAATAATTATTTTAAAGATAAAAATATTTTTAAAAAAATATTAAGTAAATTTGAGAATGAGAAACTTCAACATCTAGAAATTAACAAAGAAAAAAATACATTTTAAAAAAGAAATAACTAAAGATAATAAAGATAAAGAAAAAAAAATAAATAAAATTAAGAAAGTTTTAAGTGAACTGATATTCATGGATACAAATTTTGATTATGTAAATATTTTTAATATTACTGAAATTTATCTGAAATAGAAGAAGAAAAAATCCATTTTTGTAATGTAAATATAGAAGATATTCATAAAGAACTAACAAATTCTGAAAATGAAGTAAAGAAATGTTCTTTACATGCTTCTTTTGTAAAATCTCACCTCTTTGATTATTTTATTAGAACTGAAAAAAAGAATTGAATTTAGAATTGAAATTTAAAATTAAGCAATGACAAATACAATATTATCTCAGTTTTTATGAACTAATAAATTAATATAATTTTTTATTGAAAGCAAACCTTTCTTTTTCTTATTTCACAAAGAAAAAAAAAAACAATTTTAAAAATAATTGATGAAAATGAGGAACTTAAAAAAACTTGTAAAATAAAATTTAATTTCTCTTTCCTTCCAGTGAAGTGAGAGGAGGAAGAGGAAATGTAACATCAACATCCCGAGAAGTAAGTCTATGACTTAATATTGCTTCTATTAATTATTTATAATGAAATATTTATAAACATATATTAATAAGGGCGAAAATCTTTAATTTTTTCAATTAATAGAAATATTACAACTATATTATTATAACATTTGTACAATAAAAACTTTAAACCATAAATAAGTACATCAGTTTACTTATGTTTCTTCTTTGGCCGAATGAACTAAATCGTTAATTTTATAAAAAAATTTCCTTCTCTCCAATGCCATGAGTTCGAATCTCAACTGTGCCAAGCTTTTTTTCAGTACTATGAAATCACGTTTTCTTTTTTTTCTTCTTCTTCAAAGCAAATCTAATTTTAAACTAATTTTTTTATCTTTTTAAAAATCCCTTTAAAACTTTTCCAAACTCCTTTAACACCTCAAAAAAATAAAAAAATAAAAAAATAAAATAAAAATTTGAATAAGTAGTAGGAAAAAGCTGGAGCGAGCGAAGCAAGTGAGGGATGTTCTGGTACTCGGGTTTTCCCTACTACTTACATACTACTTATACTACTATTATATATATATATATATATATATATATATATATATATATATATATATATATATATATATATATATATATATATATATATATATATATATATATATATATATATATATTTTCGCTCAACCCCACATTCTTCTACATGAAGTAGGCTCTTTTTTCACACAATAATTACATTTACAGTCAACTCATTCTTTTTGGAAAATATAAGATGGTATTCACAACAGTACCCTCGGAGAAGCCTAGAGAGGCGTCTTCCAAAAATAGCCTCTCGTCCACCCCTTTCCCTTAACCACTTAAGAGTTAGTGGCCTCCGGTGGTAGGGTTGTTGTCACCAACCAACGTGCTATAGGGCACGGTCTATTTTCTTTAGTTTCTGCAACATTTGTAGTCTTCGATCCAATTTCTTCTAGACCTCGCCTCTTATTCTTGTTCAAAAGTCAGGTGATTGAGCGTCTGATAGAAAACATTTTTCTGTTTCCTCTTACTGTTTCTATCCTAAATTTTCAGCCAAAGGCAGTTGTCCATATATGCGCAACAATTTTGTTTGTTCCCGTGTCTCTAATTTGGAGTCATCTGAATTTTCCTTTTTGTGGCTTAAGCTCTTTTGCCATTCCACGAACAAATTCATTTGTCCTGATTATTTATCTTCTAATTATGAACTATCCTAAATTCTTTATCTAATCCAACATAGAGCACATTATATATATATATATATATATATATATATATATATATATATATATATATATATATATATATATATATATATATATATATATATATATATATATATATATATATACGGATTCGGTTTAAAAAAAAGTTATTAATTAATAAAATCATTATTCATATTGAAATCTTGTTTCTGCAATCTTGTCACCCGCACCACCAACCTCTGGGGGATCGTTGAACCAGCCGCGCCCGCCCGCCCGCCAGCCCGCGTCCGGTTGAAACCCACCCGGGGGATTATTATTATTATTATTATTATTATTATTATTATTATTATTATTAATTTTCTTGTGTTTATTATTTTCTTTATTATTATTTTGTCATTCTAATTAGTTTTTTTAAAAGCATAGATTTCTATCCGGCTGAGACACTTTCCATGAAGTGTAGAGACCATCTTGCTGATACAACGACTGCATCACAACTGATGAATTCTTACATTGATCAGGGAGAGGAAAACAAAATAAGCCTAACCGCCAGGTGTTTACCCTAAGGCTAATCAGGTGTTCAACCATATTTTAGGCCTAAGTTAAGCCTAACCGCCAGGTGTTTACCCTAAGGCTAATCAGGTGTTCAACCATTTTTTAGGCCTAAGTTAAGCCTAACCGCCAGGTGTTTACCCTGAGGCTAATCAGGTGTTCAACCTTTTTTTAGGCCTAAGTTAAGCCTAACTGCCAGGTGTTTGCCCTTGAGGCTAATCAGGTGTTCAACCTTTTTTTAGGCCTACGTTAAGCCTAACGGCCAGGTGTTTGCCTTGAGGATAATCAGATGTTCAAACTTTTATTAGGGTTACGGTAAGCCTAACCGCCAGGTGTTTACCCTAAGGCTAATCAGGTGTTCAACCTTTTATTAGGGTTATGGTAAGCCTATATTATTATTATTATTATTATTATTATTATTATTATTATTATTATTATTATTATTATATTATTATTATTATTATTATTATTGTCTTTCTTATTATTATTATTTTTCCTGTGTTCTTATTATTATTTTTTCTTCTGCTATTTGTATTTATTTTCATCTTCTTTATTTTTTAAAAACAAAGTACAAATAAAAAATGGGTCTGTAGGAGTACGGAAAAAAACTTTATTTTATTTTTATAAAGTAATATAACATACATACAGTAATACACATATATTAGTTACATAATACATTAATAACATTTTATTAATATAATACATTACATAAAACTTTATTAATATAACATACATACAGAAAATAATATTTTATCAATATATACATACATTACATATACATATATATATATATATATATATATATATATATATATATATATATATATATATATATATATATATATATATATATATATATATATATATATATATATATATATATATATATATATATATATATATATATAATCAGTTGCATAATAATTATTACATGACATAAACCTTTATTTACAAATTATTAACATTTATTTTGTATATAAAGTAAGCAAGCGACATGATTATAGGGGAGGGAGGGGACCTCTATACCCAAAGGGGATTGTGCGAGCAGTATTTTTAATTAGTGCTCGTTTGGTAGATGTCATTCTTAACTTTTTCTTTCCCTGCGTTATTGATACCCCCCTTTTTTATCGGCATTGAAAGTGGTGGAATGAATTTTATATTCTAAATATGTACGGGTGGTATTTACATGGGGGTTAGTGGAAACATCTTTATTGTGTGCTACATTATGTAAGGTCTGTTCACCTTGAGGGTTTCTCATTTGTTCTATAGCTATAGCTGTCACATCCCTATCCTTAAGCCCTTCATAATATTGGTCGTCGCCCATAACCCATTCCCTTTCCTCTTCATTAGAATCTTTATCAATTTTATCTAATACAATTTTTAACATGGCTTCAAAATTAATTATTCCCGAGGTTGTTTTATTAAGTGTTAATCCTTTAGCTTTTAGATTGACTAACATCCCCATTGGATTTTATTACTCTCACAGCATAAGATTTAGGACCTGTACATACAAAACTATCACCTGTGGATCCTGCCTCAAACTCGTCAGTTAAATCACCCAGAAATCGGCCTGTCTCCGGTACATGTTCTCCTTCCTTTGCCACAAAGACACAGCTGTCAGTGTCGCAATACAGTACTCTATGACCAACAGCTTCCAGAAGTCTATAGAGTTTTCACCCTGGCATGAGCAGTAGTGAATGAAGCAACCGCGAGATTTGTAGCTTTAGAAGAATTATCCGCATACGCGGTGTTGCGTACAGTGACAATATGTTTGCTCCAGCTACCTTCAATATTCCTTACTTCAAGTTCAGCCTGTTTAAATAACTCCCAAACGTCAGCATCGCTATGGCAGTTGATATCTTCTATGTTTGGGGACCGTTCTGCCATTTTACCCCAAAGGGAATTGAGACAGAGCTTTGCATGGAAATATATCTGAGTTCCTGGATTGTTCTTAATCTGATTCTTATCAAGTTCTGACACCTTCCTTTTCGAAAAAAGCCTCTATAAATGTATCAAATTCAGGATCGTCAATGTCCGAATACCACCAGCTGAAAAACCTGAAGTTTCAGTTTTCCATTTCAGAAATGTTTGGACATATTCAATGAACAAAGTGAACAGAGACGTGAAGACCCAAACCTCGTAGATTTGAAGAATCTTATATCCTTTCTCTACAGCCAATTCTAATTCAGGGAGTAGTGTAGACACCGAGAATTTCTCTCTGTCGCTCGGTATGAGTACATACTCCATCCTGACATTCTTTAGCACATGTTCTACATAATGTGAACACGAGCTTGCCATCATACCTGCCTGGTAAAACAGGAATGTACAAATCTTGAGGAGGAAGGACACGTACGTAGGAAACACCAAAATATGTAGTATTCATATCCTTTATGTACTCGTCAATGCTAGGGATCTGATCACCAACTAGTTTCTTTGGAATGCCTGTAGGGAACTTCTGAGTTTTCTGCACCCACGGGTATAAGGATGTAAAATCTAAATAATAGATTTTAGCTGTGCCATTGGTAGGAGGGTAATAGTAGACGAAAGGCTCAGTTCGTCCACCATATAGAGCATCACCAATGACAAGACGATGATTGGATACATCGTTCCCGATCCTGTTATCATAGACTCTTAAAAGCTCCTGCTCACCAGTCTGAAGAATTTTCACCGTGCATTCATCCTTCATCTTGAGCCATTCGCATTCCCATACACGAACAACTTCAAATCCTGCTGCTCTGTATGCGGCTTCTTGCTGTTTAGTTGTATGATACCTGTCAAGACTCGAAAGGCCTCGATGATCAATTTTTCCTTTCTCACAGTCCTGATGACCGTGCCAGACACATCCATGGTATAAGTAGACGATTCTTTTCTTTGGTACAGGTCCTGCTGCTGCATCCATTTCACGCCATAAGTTGTTCATTTGCTGTTTCCTTTCATTGTCAATTTCTATATTTCTAATCCTTACAAACTCTTCACCTTTAATTGGAGTGTAACCTGCTGCAGGGACTTCAGCATACCCGTCAGGAAACAGCACATTTATTACGAAGTTTGAACACGCGTTCGCCTCCGTTTCGGGCATGAGTAATTAGATTGACCAGTATACTTCTCCATGAACACTTGCCAGCGTATACCTTCATATGAATAAAATTTCGAACTCTCACGGCCAATATGAGCTATGGTGTTTGGTTTCATGAAATGGGTTTTAAATATTCTAAAACATAGGGAAGCTATAGTACAGCATTCAGTCAGACAATCAATCCTAAACATGTCCATAAACATTTTTCTAAACTTTTCAAAACTTTTGCGTAGAATATCTACATCTTGCACACAGTATTTAGTACATTCAGCTTTAATATCATAGTCTCTATGAGTAAATGAAGTATAAAAATCATTCAAATTCTACCTTTTCAGAATCGGTCATTCTATCAGTTTCAAACATTTCACGAGCAGGGATGCGACCTACATAATTAGCTGTATCTCTTTTCAGAAAATTATAGGGAAGAAACCTTTAGCTAAATCCCCTGTAATGCCCATGCATTTGGGCAACTTCTTTAAGGCACAGGGCATGTACAACAGGGTATCTTTAAATGTAATGTTGTGTTGGGTAGTCATCGTAATTATTTTCGTGCCCCTTTTAACTGGATTACTAGATATTGCGTCTGCACCTGGTCTAGCTAATAATTTACTGTACACAAATTGAGAATCGAATTTACCACCATTATGGGCAGCTACAATGATTTGGGTTTTAGGGTGAGCTTCAGAAAAATGTAATAAATAATTAATAAATTTATCTACTGGACAACGTTCATACTCAGTTTCAGTATCCATATTCAAATAAAACACCTCTGTACGTTTCGTACCACAAGTTTCACACTGATCATCATCTCTGTAAATTCTTTATCTGAACATTTATAACATACTAATTGACTTACTAAGCAAATAAGGAATCATGTCAACAACCGTATTTCCATTCTCTTTCGTTATTTCATTATGTCTATACGTCTCAACATCATAATAAAACGTAAACACATCTTTCTTTTTTTCCCATTGCCTCATCATTTTTCTTTTTTAAAGGTTTCATAAAACATTTATGAACACCATTATCAGGATTATACTTAACATCACATTTTAAGCATCGTACATTTACACAATCATGCCTGAATTTGCCTTGGTTATCAGCAAAAATCTTTTCATCACACATATTACATATTCTTATTTTCTTACATACACTTTTTTCATGATTTTTTAAACATTGGGCATTATAAAAGGACCTATTGCATAAGGGACAATGTAAAAAGCTCATCAGCATCATTATCTTTTGTACCTGTACATGTATAAGTGAGACACTGCTTACATTTATAGAAATCACATTCTTTCTCAAGGTGATAGACCATATTGGTGACAAAAGAGTAGCATTTAGAGCAGAATTTCTGCCCCTTAATATTATTGACATTTACATTACCTAATGTTAATTTAATACTAGAGTTGGTTATAAGGGTAATAATGAGTAGTTTCTCTATCATAGCCGATAATGTATAAAAGGGTATCTCTATCATTATTTCTAGGCCTATAAACAACATTCAACCCTCCCTCCCCGTCGCTGCTATAAACAAAAATCCTACATTTTAAAAACTGTTCTATAATGTTAAATTTATCAGCGCCAAGAGGTTCAGGATACTTTAAGTTACAACTATCAGCTAAAGCTTTAGCCTCTTTTCTAACATCCTCGGGCTTAATATTATTAATTTTTTTTCTTTGACTAACCTTTTAGCTGTGACGATTGCTTTAAATCCACATCCAACAGTATCGGGAACACGGTTTCTCTGGTTTAGTAGAAGATGGCTTTTGATGACATCTTTATGTACGAAATTCACATGCCGTGGAACTAGAGGACCATTCCCCGATGGATTATGAGCGACTTGAACTTCAATAATAAAGTCACTAAATGTAGCCATATCTCCTGATTGAAAAGCAGCTTCCAATCGAGTGCACAAGTACTCGATGGCATTGTTATTCACTATCTCCTGATAGGGTATGTTGACATGGAACTCGTTCCTGTCTCCATCATTGAAGGTAAACCAGATCCTAACTTCATACTCGTGGTAGTCAATGTCTTCAGTGAGTTGGTCTATGATCCGGCGAATAACTTCTCTGAACGCTGATTCTAAATCATGACCTCGGTTGAAAACTTTATCTTCATCCACCTTGATCCTATACTTGTGAACATCCACAACATTTGAGCGGCGGGTACTAGCTACTTTTTTAATACCCAGAAACTCAGCGGAAAAATCATCCTCAGCATCTTGGCTAGCAGCATAATAAGGGCGTTTTTTCTGTAAAAAGAGAAAGAAGAAACATGAAGTATACAGTTCGTATTGAATAAAAATTTCAAGTATCTATTTACCAAAAAATTATAAAAATGAATTATATTTAAAACACTTACCCCACGTTTATTTCCTTCAGGAGTAATAGAGGATGATGTCCCTGAATCATCATCAAGGATGGGACTCCCTTCGTTGTTGTCGACGTCGACGATATTCCAGGGTTCACCCCCGTCATCGTTCACAGAGGCTACGTTGTCATCATCATCATTAGGATGGTGATTAGAGGAACCAAGTCTTGCACGGGATGCATCACCTGGATCGGTAC
>SEYY01006672.1:5000-11397 GCA_009176605.1 Armadillidium nasatum | reverse complement strand
TACCCTTATAGATTTAGAAACACTTCCCATCATAACAGGTATTATACAGACCAACGTAGAAATAATTATGGTCATGTAAATTATATAGATTGTTTCCATTGTGGTGAAATTGGTCATAAGAAGATTTCTTGTCCTTATTTGCATAGAAGAAACACCCCATTTCCGAACCAGACAAAAAACTATTAAACAGGTCTATCGATGATGGTTACATAAGCCCCATTGTAAATATTAGAGTAAATAACACTAAGTCTTTAGCATTTTTTGATTCTGGAGCAAATATATCGATTGTTTCATATCAATTTTATTGTAAGTTATCTGAGATGGACCTGATTGGTAGTAAAATAAAAACAGCACGCATACAAGCATCTAGTGTAACAGGTGAAACATTAGACATTTTAGGGAAAATTCCACTTTATTTAATTATAGGCAGAGTGAAAATAGTCCATGAAGTATATATTTTAGATAAAACTCAGTTCACTGGAGATATTTTAATTAGGAAGGGATATACTGAGAAGACTAGGGAAAGTCACATTTGATTTTGAAGAGAAAATTATACAGATAAATAAATATAAAATGCCCATTGTATACGTAGACAATCGTAATATGGAATGTTTTAAAATTCAAAAGAAGGAAGATTTATGTCAGGATAAGCTAAAGGTAGATAAGAAAATTGTTTTACCTCCAAGATCTTTCGTAAAAGCATACGGTTTAGTAGGGAAGAAATGGAGAGGTAAAAATGTAGTAATCGAATCCAGTTGCAAGGGAGGATTGAGAGTAGGAAACACACTTGCATGTGTCAACGATAAGCTACAAATACCTTTCACTATAGCAAATTACTTAGACCATGAGGCTGTATTGAGCAAAAATGAATTGATAGGCGATGTTTTCTTGGCAGAGGATGAAGAAATAGAAGTGCCAAACATCGTAAAGTCCGAAGATACATTTAATTTAGAAGAGATAAATTTAGACAATTTAGAGACGAATCAACAAGTAAAGATATTAGAAATAATTAAAAAATATAAGGATGCTTTTGCTCAGACTTCGGACGACATAGGTTTATGTACTTTAATAAAACATAAAATAAATACAGGGGAAACTAAACCAATTTTTACCCCTCAGTATCGTCTTCCGCAAGCGACTAAAGAAATTATGCAGGAGCATATAGACAAAATGTTGAAAACAGGATTGATAGAGAGGTCAAATAGTTCATGGAATTCACCCATTTTATTAATTAAAAAGTCCGATAATAGCTTTAGATTTATTTTCGATGGACGTCAATTAAATAAAGTCACAGAGGTTGAAGTAATGAGTATGCCAAAGATAGACGAGATTCTTGCTTCTTTGAATGGATCGCGTTATTTTTCGGTTTTAGATAATTTGAAGGGGTTCAACCAGATTTTAATAGATGAGAAGGATAGGCCTAAGACTAGCTTTATTGGCCCGGATAACTTAAAATACGCTCATTCTCGCATGTGCTTTGGGTTAGCTGGTGCTCCGAATACGTTCACTCAAGTGTTAAATTTGTTATTTTCCGAAGTGATGGGTAAATTTTGTCAAATTTACATGGATGATCTTATTTTATATAGTTCATCATTTGAGGATCATTTAGAATATCTTGAGCAAGTGTTAAAAATATACAAGGATGCAGGTCTTAAATTATCGTTAAAAAAGTGTAAGTTTGCGAAGGAGTCAGTAAAGTATCTAGGACACATCATATCTAGAAAGGGCATACAAATAGATCCTATAAAAGTGCAAGGAATAAGGGACTATCAGGTTCCTAAGAATGCTAAGGGTGTGAGGAGATTTTTGGGCATGGCTGGTTATTATAGGAAATTCATTAAAGATTTCTCTGGAATTTGCGCTCCCCTTACAAACTTGACAAAGAAATATGCGAAATTTATATGGTCGGACTTGGAGAATGAGGCTTTTGATAAATTAAAAGAATTATTATCTTCCTCCCCGATACTCATTCATCCTGACTTTAATAAACTTTTTAAATTACATACAGACGTCTCAGACCAGGCTATCGGCGCAGTTTTAACGCAAGAGATAGATGGGATCGATCGCCCAGTAGCTTATTTTTCTCGTAAATTAACACCTCAGGAAACCAGGTACAGTGTTACGGAAAGAGAGGCTTTAGCCATAGTAAAGTCTGTTAAACATTTCGATTATTATCTTTATGAACACAAGTTCACCATTATATCTGATCGTCAACCCTTTAAGATATTTATTTAAATTCAAACCCGCAACCCCCAGAATAGCGCGTTGGGCTCTGTTATTGACCGAATTTAATTTTGACATACAATTTAAAGCAGGAAAGAATCACGTAATTCCTGATGCTTTAAGTAGGAGTATCCAGGCTATAAATAGTTCAGAAGAAATAAATCCCTCCGTAGTTTTGAGTGCAGAAAATGTGAGGAAAGAGCAATTAAGAGATATGGAGTGGAGGAGAATAATAAACTATTTTGAAAGAAAGAATTACGAAAGAATTCCTAGAGATATAAATTTGTCTCGTTTTATGATGAAAGAAGGTTGCTTATATTTTATTTCCGAAAATAAACACCAAAGACCTTATTTAGAAACATTAGTTATTCCCCATACACTTAAGCAAGCTGCCATGTATATATCACACAACTCAAACCTAAATTTTCATGCAGGGTATATTAAAACATTATATAGAGCAGAAGAATTATTTTATTGGCCGAGTATGCGGCAGGATATAAAAGATTACTGTAGAAGTTGCTTAGTTTGTCAGAAAATTTCCCCCTATAATAGTATAAAAGCCCCTTTGCAAACATATAACACACCTCTTTCACCAGGAGTACATTTGGGAATTGATATTGTCGGACAATTACCTGAAACAGAAAGGGGAAATAAATATATATTTTCAGTTATAGACCATTTTTCAAGATTTCTACAAACTTACCCCATTCCCAATATAAAAAAGGAAACTATAGTAGACTGCCTCATAGATTATATAAATAGGTTTTCAGCTCCCCTTCATATAACTAGTGATAATGGAACGCAATTTCATTCACAGCTTTTTAAAGAAGTTTGCGATTTGTTTAAAACTAAAATTCACTATACTACTAGTTTTCATCCTCAAAGTAATAGTTATATTGAAAGATCCCATAGAAACATTAAGAAAGCACTCATTTCAGCATTAGAACACTCCTCTTTAAATCAGTGGGAAGATTACTTGTCCTATGTAACTTTAGCATTAAACACATCCTATCACTCGAGCATAAATGAAATTCCTTTTTACTTGTTTTTCGGAAGAGATGCTACCCTCCCTCTTTCAGATATAATAAAGACAGGAGAGACGTATGATTACATTGGGAGAAATGTAAAGGAGGAGATGAGAAATAAAATAAAAGGAGCATATGAGAAAGCACAAGAATTTAGCTTGAATAAACAAAACAAAAGGAAAGAGTATTATAAAGACCATAACTTTAGAGAGATGGAAGTAGATGATTTCGTTTGGCTTAAAGATAATTATAGGTGTAAAAAGGGAAGTAAGTTAAAACCGAGGTATATAGGACCATATAGAATTGTCGAGAAATATTCGCCCGTGAACTACACCATAAAACCGCTTTATGACAGGCACAAGAGAACAGAGAAAGTTCACATAAACAGGTTAAAAATTTGTAAATTACCCGAACTGACACATGATTTTTATGATGAGACAGAAAACCCACCAAATATAGAAAGGAATGATATAATCACAAATAGAGAGAATTCTGATTCTGATTCAGAAGACGATTTAGACTATTTCCCAATTTATAGAAATAATAATAATAATAATAATAATAATAATAATAATAATAATAATAATAATAATAATAACAGCAGAGTTATTCCTCAACAAAATACGTATAACTTGCGCTCTAGAGGTCCGGTGATTGATTCGAGTGAATTACCCAGGCGACCTATGGAATATAGATCACGGAACGTGATCGGGTTTATATTAATGATATTGTTGATCAAGTTTATTGGATGTTTTTAAGAAGATGATTAAATGGTGTTAAGGAATTGGGAGATATATGGATTCATTTATATTTTATATGAGGTTATTTATATATATATTTGGGTTCATTTATAATGTATTATTGTTATAAGTTGATGTTGAAAAAAAAATTAGTTATTGAATCTTGGGTATTAAGGTTGAAAATTTGAGTATTGAATTTGTTGATTCACAGCTGTTGATATTTTTGGTTGAGTCTCACGGAGAATAGAAATGTTTTTTTTTATTCGCTTTCTCTGCTGAATTAAATTTCAAATGAAGAAATTCTAAGGGAATCTTCATGCAGAGCCGTCACGTGACTAGTCGTAGAGTTTGCGCAAGCTCGACACTATTCAGAGACAAAGACAAAGAAAATAAATAACATCGAAAATTGCAAGATGAAATGCAAATGAGATAAAATGGGAATAAAGAGATTTAATGATTTTTTGTTGAAACTCCAGGAAATTGCTAAGGTAAATTGTCCTGAGAGAAGGTAAAGGATTATATTATATGTTTTTCATTAAAGTTTTATGGTATATTATATATGGTGTATTTAACTCCATTCCTAACACGGGAAAATTAGATAACATTTGAAGAAAGATTGAATTTCGCGCATTGGTTAAAGAGGAATATTTGAAAGAAAAAGGGGAAAATACGATATTTGTATAGATAGAGTTAAGTATGTATATAGTTAGAGTTGAGTTAAGATATAAGATAATCATTAAGTTTATTGACGATCTCTGAGATAGAGAGAGAGAGAGAGAGAGAGAGAGAGAGAGAGAGAGAGAGAGAGAGAGAGAGAGAGTTTTAGCATTAATTTTATTTTTAGGATAGGTTTAAAATGGAAACATATATATAAAAAATTTATATATATATATATATATATATATATATATATATATAATATATATTATTATATATATATATATATATATATATATATAGGCAAATAGTAAATTAATCTTTGAAAAGGATTAGTGATATTTGATAATGTGATTTAATACAGATTTGTGAAATATTTAATGAATTTTTCATTAATTAATACGATGAACACTGGCACCACTGAGAGTACTGGAGAATATGGTACCATATTAATACCTCTGAGAAATCTTTATACTTCACGAGTAGTAAAGATTTAAGGACATTATTTTAAAGATTAAAAAAGAACAATGTGGTTCATAACATTCTTATAGATTTTTCCCAATTATTTGTTCATTGTTCTATACTTGTGTGGAGAATGAAATTTATCTTGACATACTTTAAATGTTCAAAAGTTGTACCAGTTTATAAATCTTAAGATGAAGATTTCATATGTAACTACAAATCAAAATGGATTCCATATATTAGATTAAAATTTTTTATAAACATTATTCTATTGAATGAAGATTGAAGTTTTTAGTATAAGCAACATTGACGTCATAAATCAGTATGAATTTAAGAAAATATGCGAACCATCACAGATGATCTTAAAAATTAATGCAGAAGTATTCAAAGCTTTTCGTAATAAAAGTGAAGTTAAGACTTAAGACATGTTATTCCAATTAATCATAAAATTTTGTTGATAAATTGATATATGGAGTTAAAGGCTTACCGCAAAGGTCTTCAGATGTACTGAAGAATATATTACACTATTTTAATTTGGAGTGGCTAGTTAGTCTCATCTTTGAGGAGAAACAGATCACAATGTATGTAGAATGTAATTCTAGGAAATCTTTTAGTCATTCTTGTAAAAGGACAAAATATTCTAATTAATAGAGATTATATTTAAGTCAATACATTAGAACTACTATCCAGAGTTACAACGAATGCTTCATCCCTGTTGATATGCAGTTCCAACTTAGGCAAATAAAGGTAATGAATGTACCCTTTCCTATAGTAATGGCTGTATAATTTGATGTTTTGTGCATTTTAAGTGTGTTGTGGAATTCACTATCACCTGATGTAAGATTATCTGAGTCTCTGGTAAATTTTGAAAAGATAAAATCATGACAAACTTTCCAGTTTTTATTCATGGCTGGATTGAAAGAATGGAAAACATTTCACCTGAAGGAAATCTTGTCCAGTAGAGGTTTCCTTGCATATTTGTAAGAGCGTATTTTCCCATGTATTATTAGATGTTGATACTTTAAAACTGCTTCAATTTTTAAATTTGCTTCGTTGTGATGAAAAATAATAAATTTCTTTCTATGCATTTATTACTTCTGCCTCTTCGAAAGCCTCCAACGCTTTTAATAAGACTTTTGCAAAAAAGAAAGAAAGAAAGAAAAGGAAATTTTTTCGTACGTCATATTTCATCATCATCGAGTATTAACTGTTGAAGAGATTTGTAGATTTGCTATTGTTGGAAATCATGAAAATAGCAATGATAATTTTTGTTGGTTGATTTGCAAAATG
>SEYY01006671.1:35000-47500 GCA_009176605.1 Armadillidium nasatum | reverse complement strand
TTAGTCAATTTTTAAAATTATTTATTTAAAAATAATAGTGAAAGAATATTAAAGATTAGAAATCTTTAATAAAAAATATTCTAAAAGTTTTGTATTAAAATCTTAAACTTTAAACTTTTAATTTTGCAAAATGTAAATAAAAACCAGAAATTATTTCTGATGAGTTTCTAATAATTTTTATTTTAATATTTAAATTTTTTTTGATTATATAATAATATTAATATTAAAAGATCTACTTAGAGATTAATTTTTCGATATAGGAACATGATATCTTAATTAAATATTAACTTAAATTCTCGGATATCTTTTTCTTTATCTGGGTTTTTTTTTTTTTTATAATTATATTATTTATATTTATATTTATATTATATTATATATATATTATTTATATATATATATTATATATATATATATATATATAATATATATATATATATATATATAATTATATATATATATATATATATATATATATATATATATATATATATATATATATATATATATATATATATATATATATATATATATAATATATATATATATATATATATATATATATATATATATATATATATATATATATATATATATATATATATATATATATATATATATATATATATATATATATATATATATATATATATATATATACGCATAGACAGAGAATTAGAAAAAAAGAAAGGAAAAAAATACATTGAAAAAGTACGCCATGAAATTTCCATTTTCAAAACTGGAAAGAAAACAATTATATTTAAACTGAAAAGTTGATATTAAAAATCGCGAACATTTATCAATATTCAATTCCATCAAACTAACGACCGATCTTCATTAGATTAATCACCTTTCAAACTTTTGCTCAAATTTTGCTCAAAGTTTGACAAAAAATTTTTTGTTTTAAAATATTTGGAAACTTTGTTAATAACCAATTTTCAAAGAATATTCATATTTGAATTATTTTTTTTTTCAGTACAGGAGTTAAGCATAGAGTACTTAAATTAGAATTTAGAGAAGAGTGATGAATATTATGTACTGGGGATGTACTTTATATCTGCAGAATATTCTCGTTCTCGATAATTTGTATTCGCGTCTGCATTTATATTTGTATTGTCATTTACTTTTGTAATAATAATAAAAAATATTTTTTAAAAAATATTTAAAAAATGAAAAAAAAAAAACTTTCGCTTTGAAAATTCATTATTTATCAATATATCGAATAATCGATATTTTTTATTGACCAAACCTATTTTCATTCTAGCAACTAATGCTTTACTTTTAACAACCTTTAGATTTATTTGATAAAAGGTTCCTTATTAAAACATTCAGTAGCTTCTCTCTCTTCTCTCTCTCTCTCTCTCTCTCTCTCTCTCTCGATCGATATATATATATATATATATATATATATATATATATATATATATATATATATATATATATATATATATATATATATATATATATATATATATATATATATATATATATATATATATATATATATATATATATATTAAATTTAATTGAAATATTATTAAATTAAGGAGAAAATTAGAAGGAGTTTTTTTTCTGAATTAATTAAAACAATTTATATAATTTTATATAATTTAAAAGTTTTATTTCCGAAAGATCTTTCATTCGTCTGGTGAGTATGACGTCACAAGGTGCTGAGCGAAAAGTTTCTTTACAAATAAACTTACTTGACATTTCCCTGAACGATACATTCTGGAATAGCACTCCTCAAAATCTCGATCAGAATCTTAATACAAATCATTATTTTAACGAAACAGTTGGTAGCCCTGGAAAACTGTCTCTTAACTTGTCAGAACACGTTTTTAACTCGTCTCTTCATGAATCATCGACGTTAGTGTTTCCATCTTACATACGAATTGTGTCGACTCTTTTTTGTGTTTTGGTGCTAATTATTGGTGTTTTTGGAAACGTTTTAGTGATTGTGGTTCTACTGAAGAACAAAGACATGAGAAACTCCACCAATCTTTTCCTTTTCAATCTGAGTTTCGCGGATTTTCTGGTTTTGGTGGTCTGCTTGCCGACGGCGTTGCTGGAGCTAAATTCGCCTCCTGAAGTTTGGCTTCTTGGAAGGACAATGTGTAAGTATTAAATCTTTCTTTCTCTCACACACACACACACTATATTTACATATATATATATATATATATATATATATATATATATATATATATATATATATATATATATATATATATATATATATATATATATATATATATATATATATATATATATATATATATATATAACAAACTAAAGTAACCCAGTACTAAAATAAATATAATGGCAAACGTTTTCGGACAAACGTCCCTTTTCAAGCCAAAGTTAAAAGATTTAATAAGAGTTAAAAGGTAAAATTAAAAAATTAAAACTGAGACAAGTCCCAAAGAGAGCGATTAAAACAATGAATGATAGGAAGTGTCAGAGAATGAAATGACAAGCTCACACCGCCAACTCAAAAAAAAAAAAAAAAAAAAAAAAAAAAAAAAAAAAAAAAAAAATCAACAATCTATATATATATTTTTATGTTCAATATCATGACTCTTTATTGCAATCTAATAATTTCTTATATTTTGGGATTATATATATATATATATATATATATATATATTATATATATATATATATATATATATATATATATATATATATATATATATATATATATATATGTGTATGTGTGTGTGTGTGTGTGTGTGTGTGTGTGTGTGCGTGCGTGCTTATCAGTTATATGGACTAACTCAGAACTTATGTGTTTTTAGCTCAAGAAAGCAGATAAAATTGATCTTGGCAATGTGAATGGAAACATTTTAATATTTTACTATTTAATATCTTTAATATTTAAAAAAATGTTAATATTCTGTGTAAACATTATTTTTAAAAAAATTTATTTTTACTACCAGGGCATTTAAAAAAATTTATTATTCCTACTTCTGCCCCCTGTATCCCCTACCCAGTGAGTGGATTATAAAAAAAGTCATATATATATATATATATATATATATATATATATATATATATATATATATATATATATATATATATATATATATATATATATATATATATATATATATATATATATATATATATATATATATATATATATATATATATATATATATATATATATATATATATAATATTTTTTAAACAAATTAGGAATCAAAAGGGAATAAAAAGAATCATTGTAGTCTGTACCATACTTAACGTAGATTATATAAGAAAATAGAAGAAAAAGAAGGAAAACTGTTAAGAAAATATCGAGAAAGAGAAAAATCTACAACAGAGTAAAGAGAGTAAGAAAAAATGATCAGAAAATTGGATTTAAAAAAGAAATTATTGTTTGCGAATAATCAGCTTGCAAGTAAGAAGAATTTTTCCCCCCTCCAAAAAAAAAAAAAAAAAAAAAAAAAAAATATTTTTTTTTTTTTTTTTTTTTTTTATTTTTTTTTTTTTAAGAAATTAAAAATAAATTAATAATAATCTATAATATATATATTTTTAAAAAATGTGAAGCAAAAAATATTTGGGAAGATGTTCTCTTTTTGAAGTAAAGGCTTCAATACAAGGTAAAATTGGCTTCTAACTGGAAATTTTACTATATAATAGAAGTTTGTACACCCTAACGCCTGAACCAGAGCCATATTGAGCCATGATTCAAATGAATCTACTCACGAAATGATTATAATGAATGTACTCGGGAAATGATTCAAACAAATCTAATCGAGAAATGATTCAAATGAATCTACTCAAGAAATGATTCAAATGAATGTACTCGGGAAATGATTCAAATGAATCTAACTCGAGAAATGATTCAAATGAATCTACTCGATAAATGATTCAAACAAATCTAATCGAGAAATGATTCAAATGAATCTACTCGATAAATGATTCAAACAAATCTAATCGAGAAATGATTCAAATGAATCTACTACAGAAATTTACCCAAAAAGTGAAACTCAAACTTTACTCACTCGCTTTCAAATCACTCAAGATTTTTTTCGATTCATGAATCTTTTTGAATCATGACTCATTTTAAAATAACGATATTTTGATCGTTCTCGAAAATGAAAAGTTCATAAAAAATAGTTCTCAAACGATCGACTAACCTCTACAGTTTATCTTCGTCCTTTTAGTGTTCCTTGAATAAATGAATAAATATCATCCCTTATAGATGACCCAATCCCAAAAGCGCTTGCAGGGAAAATAATAGACAAAATAGTTCAGATTTTACTATAAAATTCTTGTTTTCGACTTTTCGTTTTGGCAATAATTTTATTGTCAAAAAAAAAAAAAAAAAAAAAAAAAAAAAAAAAAAAAAAAAAAAAAAAATAAAAATTTTGTAAGGAATTGTTGCATTAACTATTAATCTAATAGTATATATATATATATATATATATATATATATATATATATATATATATATATATATATATATATATATATATATATATATATATATATATATATATATATATATATATATATATATATATAGATAGATAGATAGATAGATAGATAGATAGATAGATTTGGTAGTGAAATTAACTTTAAATTGTTATACACTTTTTTCCAAACTCTATTCTTAACTCTTATTGAATACCTTTTTCTGAACTCTATTCTGAGCTCTCTTATTGAATATTTTTTTCTAAACTCATTCTTAACCCTCTTGTTGAATACCTTTTTTAAACTATTCAAAACTCTATCTATTTACTAATTGAATCCTTTTTTTTCCCTTTAAATTTTAAATCACCTGAAATATTATTCAAATATTAATACTACATCTAAATAAATCTATTCACTATATTACGATTATTCGATATTGATAAACTCAAAATGTGTTTAAAACAGGCAACCAAATTCAAGTAAAATCTCTTGTTGACTTTGAATGTTAGTCCTTAAGCTCCAACATTTAGGTTAACTTATTGAAAAGCTCGGTACACCTTAATTGGGTTCAAAGTTTCAATCCTTTCAAATCTTATGATCCACTCGAAATTGAATCTAATAGTATATATATATATATATATATATATATATATATATATATATATATATATATATATATATATATATATATATATATATATATATATATATATATATATATATATATATATTGACAGTACGGTTACAATGTTGTTATGAAAGAAATTTCGTATACTTGGAGGATGTTAAAAAAAATGTGTCCGAAATATTGATACCATTAGAAATGCTAATGATGCTGCCCTTGTAACATGTTAGGAAAAGAAACTTAAAGATTTTGTTGAATCTGTTAACTGAATCAAGGGAAGTAAGAAGTCTCCAAGTCATTGGCAATGTAAATGAGTTAAGTTACTCACTGGATTAACATTAGAATTGAGAGAACGTTTGAAAAATAGATTAACACCTTTATCTGTATGGGAAACTTACTAATTGGAAGGTGTTAGTTTGAAACTAAGAGAGGGTAGATATTGCCAAAAACATCTTCAGTAAATTTACGAATTGATGATAAACAGCAACATCTTAACAATTACATGGAAAAGTTACATTAAATGCTACATACTGACAACATTGTTGTATATGAGACTGACAACACTGTTGTATTTGAGACTAACAACATTATTGTATGTGAGACTGAAAATATTGTTGTATGTGAGACTGAAAACATTGTTGTATGTGAGCCTGAAAACATTGTTGTATGTGAGACTGACAGCATTGTTGTATGCGAAACTGAAAACATTGTTGTATGTGAGACATATACTTTAAACGAGGCAGGTTAAGGGGGGATACAAGCAGCTAAAATGTTTCATGACACCCAAAGAGCAACAAATGAACGAATTCTTGAAAGGAAGAGAAGTAATAAATATATAAGACACTAAGAACAATATATATATATATATATATATATATATATATATATATATATATATATATATATATATATATATATATATATATATATATATATATATATATATATATATATATATATTTTGTATTGTTGTTATATTGTGTGTGTGTGTGTGTGTGTTGTGTGTGTGTGTGTGTGTGTGCACTTGTGTGTAGATGTGTGTGTGTGTGTGTGGCAATTAATGTTGTTTTTATCCCAAATTGCCAATTCTTTTCGGCCCAATTAAAGGTTTATTTATAGCTTGTATTTATTTCCAAGTTTTAAATTCGAAAGTTTCTTTCTTCACGAAGATTGATGGAAAAGTGACAAATAAACACCAATTATTTTTACTCTTGTAAAAATTGTTGTGATAAAAAGACACTTTGATTTGCAAGTTCTTTTTTTCATTTTTTTTTTCATTATTATTATTATATAAAAAGTTCACAACGGTCATTGCTCTATTCTAGTAGGGGAGTTTTCTAGGTTGTTTTTGCTTCTTGGATTTGCAGGAGGGGTCGATCCAGCATCATCATGCGTGTAAGTTGATTATTCTTCCTTTATACTACGGTAGCATAATATATATATATATATATATATATATATATATATATATATATATATATATATATATATATATATATATATATATATATATATATATATATATATATAATATATATAAGATAAGTAAAATAATGAATGTACAATGAGATTTAAAGCATCTTTTAAGATAGTAAAATGAAAACGATGATAAAATAACAAAGAATTGTAAAATAAAGTAAAATCTACTGTACTCATCACCTCAGTACTGAGAGACCAATTAGTCTAATTGGATACCAAGAGAATCATTTTGCTCACAACTGTTGTGAGTCCACAGTAACAAGAATTGAAACAGAGCCAATAAAGGTTCCCTAATCAATGATCTGGAAACCAGAAAAACAGAACTACGAAACGTGAGCATATTCATACGACGTTTTCCAGTGCGAGAAGATGCGCAGTATCCGTAGCAGAAAGAAGTTGGTGAAAATGTTCTAAATCGGTTTAATCGTAATTCTCATTCTTGGATAAAGGAACAAATTTCTACCATCCACACATCTTCTCCACCGTTAAGAAAAATACCCGGAAAAATATCCGTTGAAATACAGCCTTAATAATCGTTATGTTTTGAGGTAAATCAAGAATTCAGAAAAGTAAATGTTAAAAGATTAAAGATGGTTGCGTTATCTAGAGTGAACAGAAAAAAAGTTTAGAAAAGCTAAAGATAAAATCTTTAAGGTAAAACTTGTGGCGGAAGACCCAAAAAAGAGATAAGAGATCCCTAAGAGACACACTGAAAAACACAATCTTTTTGTATCGCAAGTACTTCAAAGAGGAATGGCTTTCAACTAAACGTTAAGAAAGAAAAGTTTCATCTCGTTGACAAAGTGAAAACTCTGAGAGACTAAAAGTAACATTAAAGAAGCACACATACACACATATATATATATATATATATATATATATATATATATATATATATATATATATATATATATATATATATATATATAATGTATATGTGTGTGTGTGTGTGTGTGTGTTGTGTGTGTGGTGTATGTGTGTGTGTGTGTGTGTGTGTGTGTGCTGAAATACAATAATCAGTTTCTTTCTAAAAATAAATTCAAAATATTAGGTTACTTTATAAATATTCTTTCAACAAAACTAATGCTCCAATCTCTCTCTCTCTCTCTCTCTCTCTCTCTCTCTCTCTCTCTCTCTCTCTCTCTCTCTCTCTCTCTCTCTCTCTCTCTCTCTCTCTCCGTCCTAAATTCCTTAGCACGTAAACTCCTTTCCCTCCCCGTATTATCCTATTCAATAAAATCGAAATAATGTATTCTTCTTCCTTATTTTTAGTGCCAGTAACCCGAATCGTTTCGATTTGAATTATATATTCGTCATTTCTCTTTTCATTGATTAATCTTTCTTCGATTCATTGTTGAAATAATTGGGTGTTGTTTTACGGATCACTTATCACCTTAATCTATTATTATAGAAAGTCATATTGTTTTCAATACAGGAATTTGCTGGCAAAAAAAATTCTTCTTCTTCTTCTTCTTCTTCTTCTTCTTCTTCTTCTTTTCTTCTTCTTCTTCTTCTTCTTCTTCTTCTTCTTCTTCTTCTTCTTCTTCTTCTTCTTCTTCTTCTCTCTTCTTCTTCTTCTTCTTCTTCTTATATATATATATATACGAGTATAAATAAACATTAATGACAAAAAATAAACGTAACGAAGGCAATTATTATACATAAAATTTCTTTTAAATTTAATATTATAAATGTAAGGTTTTACATTTCGGTAGCAGGAATATCGAATATAATTATGTTATAGGTGACTCATATATCAAAGTTGTCGATGAGGAAAAGGATCTTGGAGTTTTAATCAGTAAGGATTTAAAATTTGCAAAACAATGTGCTGATTCTGTTAAGAAGGCTAATAAAGCTTTAGGTTTCATTGCAAGAAATTTTGAATATAATCTAAAAAAAATATAATACTTCCTCTTTATAAATCGTTAGTTAGACCTCATCTGGAATACGCGGTACAGTTTTGGAGTCCATATCTCAAAAAAGACATAGATAAAATCGAAAGGATTCAAAAAAGGGCAACTAAATTAAAACCAGAATCGAGAGGTAAATTATATGTGCAACAGTTACAAGAACTGGATATACATTCTCAGAAACAAGAAGATTGAGAGGAAAAATAATATAAGTATTTAAAAATTCTAAATAAATTTGACAACGTTGATTATAAGCAATACTTTCGGTACGACTTCGAATGACAAAACACGTATCAACGGACACAAGCTATCTCACAAGCGATTCTAAACAAACATAGCAAAGAATTTTTTTTACGTACGACGTGATTGAAAAATGGAATAGTCTTTCTCATCAAATAGTGAACAGCGACAACATCGAATCATTCAAGAAGAAATTGGATGCACATTTTAAGCAAATTGGTCTATGATCGCATAGTTCAATAATGATTATATATTTAACAGACTAGCCTTGAGTGGACTGTAAAGTCTTTGCTAGTCAGTGCTCTGTAGTTCTGTAGTTCTGTAGTTCTTCTTTTCTTCTTCTTCTTTTCTTCTTCTTCTTCTTCTTCTTCTTCTTCTTCTTCTTCTTCTTCTTCTTCTTCTTCTTCTTCTTCTTCTTCTTCTTCTTCTTTTTACATCTATTATTTTTATTACATTTTTCATGAAGGCCACGCAATATATTTCAATTACTATTGTTAGCGAATAGTATAGTATAACACTTCACTGATCTGATAATTATATAAACGAATAAATAGAAAAAATGTAAATAAATATTAAAGTTGCATTAATTATTTATTGAATAAAAACTAGTATTTTCAAAGTAGTCAACCCATTTTCAACCCAAAATATAATTTTATTTTCATTTGTATGTGAAAATGTAAATACATATTTATACAGTACAAAAAATTGTCCTAACGAATCGTTGGGACAAGTGGCAAAAATGTCACAGTAAAATTTTCAATAGAGAAAAAGACATGTTAGGCATAAGAAAGTCACTTCACCGATTTATTTTCTAATAAAAAATTTGTTGTGACATTTTTTACAGTTGTCCCAACGATTCGTTAGGAAAATTTTTACAGTGATATTTGATCAAAAATTTATACCTCTCTGTTTAGGAAGTGCAAATTTAAGAATACATGCAATCATATACTAGATTGTATGTATGTTTATGTATATGTATGTATAGATGTGTAAGTATATATGAGTTGGTCTCTATTGTACTCATGTAAATTTAAATTTGAAAAGAGTTGCAAATATCTTACCTTGCTAAATAATTTGAGGAAAATTGAAAATCTAAATATTTTGAGTATAGCAATAAAAGTAATAGTAGTAATAATAGTAGTAATAATAGTGGTAATAGTAGTAGTAGTAATAATGATAATACTAATAACAGAAGTAGGATTTCATACAAGAAACTTTAGAAGTTGCTTTAGAAGTTATAGATATAAATAACATTATTATTATTATTATTATTATTATTATTATTATTATTATTATTATTATTATTATTATTATTATTATTATTATTATTTTATTATTATTATTATTATTATTATTATTATTATTATTATTATTATTATTATTATTATTATTATTATTATTATTATTATTATTATTATTATTATTATTATTATTATTTATTATATTATAATTTAACAGAAAATTGAAATAAAAAGACTAAATTTATCCACATATATTTAAGTAAAATAAAATGGAATTAAATTAATCAAAACGATTCAATCAAAAAATCCCCAAGTGGTGCTCATTATATATATATATATATATATATATATATATATATTATATTAATATATATATATATATAATATATATATATATATATATATATATATATATATATATATATATAATGGAACGTAACCAGATTCGTACTAGATCGTAATAGAACTTAAAATTGAAGTAATGTTATCTAAAATATATTAAATTTATTTAATATCTCTAAATTAAAAGTTTGTTAAAATATTTCGTCAATTTTATGGTTTTTATCTATATAAGATTTCGCTTCCTAAATTTAAAGGAAATATATATTATGGACAGAGAACAACGACACAGATTAATTGTCGATATCATTTTTATTAATGTGACGTTATTTTTTTTTTTTTTTTAAATAAATAAAGTTCATTGAGTCAGTCTTTAAAGTTTAAAGAAGTATTTTTGATATAAAACAGTTAAACCTGTAAGGGTATTAGGAAATCTATATAATTATAATATCACAACTATTAATATTATGTTAATATTTAATGATCCTTTTATGTTTTATTATAAAATTCAAAATTGTTCTTTCTTTTTCTATCTTTTCAAACGTAGTAAGAACCTTCCTTTCTATATTTCTATATTTCTATATTTGAAATGTCTGATTCTTTATTTCTTTAAATAATTATATAAAGATAAAATATACTTTAGTTGCAAATATATTAAATCATATATTATAAATGATGTTAAAGGAAAGTCCGCATTCACTTCATATATTATATATATATATATTTATATATATATATATATATATATATATATATATATATATATATATATATATATATATATATATATATATATATATATATATATATATATATATATATATATATATATATATATATATATATATATATATATATATTTATATATATATATATATATATATATATATATATATATATATATTAATATTCCGCATGATGCGGAAACATCCGCACAAAAATTCAACATCCGCATTCCGCATCCGCATCCGCATCCGCACCGAAATTCAAATCCACATCCGCATCCGCATCCGCACTTTCAAAAATTCAAATCCGTATCTGCATCCGCATCCGCACTTCTCCAAATTCATCCGCATCCGCATCCGCATCGCAAATTAGAAATGACATCCATCATTATAATATATAATATATATATATATATATATATATATATATATATTATATATATATATATATTATATATATATATATATATATATATATATATATATATATATATTATATATATATATGCGAATTTGATCAAGAGATCAAGAGTGAGGGTGAAGAGAGAACTATCGGATTGGTTTAGCATAGGAGTGGGATTGAGACAGGGGTTTGTAATATCTCCACGTTTTTAATCTTTGATGAATGGTTTACTTAGAAAAATGGAGAGAGAAGGGAAGAGTATTACGTTGAGAAATATGGAGGGTGAATGTGAAGTGAATGTTTTACTTTTTGCAGATGATGCGGCATGTGTTGGTGGCAGAATCTGGAGAAAAGATGAGAATACTTGTGAGAGAGTTTGAAGGGAAATGTGCAAACAAGAGATTGAAATTCAATCCAGCGAAGAATAAAGTTATAAGGATTGGAGGGTGGGGATGAGGAAATGTGGAGGAGGAATTGTTTGTAGAAGTGTGAGAATGGAAACTTGAGGGAGTGAATGAATTAATATCTAGTAATGTTGGGTGGAAAGGTAAGGGTGGGGACGGAAAAGGAATAAAGAACAGAGTGGTAGAAGGAATGAAAGTATTGGGGGGCCTAAAAAAAGTATGGAAAAGGAAAAATTTCGAAAGAAATAAGATAAGAATGTTTGAATGTATGTGTTCACCTTCTGTATTGTATGTGTGTGAAACATAGACGATAAGTGCTCGGTCGAGAAAAAGTTTCAATGTCTTGAGATGAAAGATTTGAGAGCGATATATAAATTGAGAAGGATTGATAAGGATTAGAAATGAAAGAAAAGGAGATGTGTAAATGGAAGAAGGTGTAATTGATAGAGAGGAGGATATGTGCTAAAATGGTTTGGACATATGTGAAGAATGAAAGAGAACAGAATGGTTGGCAAGGTACGTAGATCCGATGTAGATAGGGGAAGGGTAGGTGGAGGGGAAGACCGAAGTGCAGATGGATGAATGGAGTGAGAGGGATTTTGATGGAAGGAATTTGAGTTTAGACGAGGGTAGAAGATTTGTGGAGACAGAGATGGGGAGGTGGTTGAAAGCGTTGAAAGGTAAGAACAGTTATGTTTGTAAGGGAATTGTG
>SEYY01006671.1:22500-27500 GCA_009176605.1 Armadillidium nasatum | reverse complement strand
TATGAGAAAATAAGACGCGAAAAATTGGACCAACGGGCAAAGTAGAGCAGAAGAAATCTTCAGTCAAACGTAACACTCCTTGGGCAATACCCGATGGGGCTGATACTTCCATCTTTTCGGAGGTCACTAGGTGCTCCCATATATATATATATATATATATATATATATATATATATATATATATATATATATATATATATATATATATATATATATATATATATATATATATATATATATATATATGAACCTATTTAGTAATTTAAAATTTTAATACATAAAATAGTAATTAAATTCCAATTTTTCTTTCATTTTAATCTAAAGTTTTCGTTCACTTTATTGGACGATAAAATTTATTGTTTCTTTTCTTTTTATTTCATTTCGAAAAAGAGATTAATAATAACTACTTTCTTTATAATTTGAAATAACTTTTAAATTTTTTGGCAATATTTAAGAGTAATTAATATTTAAATTTTAATTAAAAAAAGATAAAAGCAATAATCATTTTTTTTTTTTTGTTGATAAATAAATATCTTAAAATAAATAGATTATAATATATAAAATATAATTGATAAAATAGAATTAATTAAAGAAATTAGTTGATAAAAACTAATTTTTAGTTAAATATAAATTTAGAAATAAATAAATAGTAATAATGGTAACTAAATTAATTATAAATATATAATTAAATTAATAAATTATTAATTATTTGATTGACTGAATGAATAAAAAGGAAATTAACATATTACTAAATAAATTTGATAAAACAAAAAAGCTGGGATTGAAATAAAGGTTAGGTCAAATTAAATGAAGCAGTATTGTGTGATTTATTTATTTCTTTTCTTTCAAAGAATTAAGTATACATGGATGTCATCATTCTATGCACCCAATTGTATTATAACCTCATGAAGAGAATAAATAAAGGAGTGAACTCTCGATACCAGATGACAAGATGTTAGATCAAGAGGTGGTATCCCTCAGACTCGAAAATAGAATATAAGAATCGGAAATTAGCAAATTAAATAGGATAACAATTATATGACTACGATCATGCTGCCAAAACATACACACATAGCTTAAAGATACAGACACACATTTCAGACACAGCGCTTATACACTTTAAATATGACTTTATATAATACACTTTCATTATTAAAATGAATTCTTTTATAATTTACTGGTTTTGAAAATGTATTTTAAACTAGTTACACACACACACACACACAACACACACACACACACACACACACACACAATATATATATATATAAAGTATTATTAATATATATATATATATATATATATATATATATATATATATATATATATATATATATATATATATATATATATATATATATATAATATATATATATATATAATATATATATATATATATATATATATATATATATATATATATATATATATATATATATATATATATATATTATATATATTATATTTATTTATATATTATATATATATATATATATATATATATATATATATAAAATAGCTATTAAATTTTCTCTTATTTAGAACAGGAAAAATGAAAGTAAATTATTTAAATTTATTAAAAAAAAAAAAAAAAAAAAAAAAAAAAAAAAAAAAAAAAAAAAAAAAAAAATAAAACTTTTTTTTTTTTTTTTTATTTTTAATTTTTTTTTTTTTTTAATTAAAGCAGGAACAGTTATAACAGTTATAAAAGATTCAGTTATAGATTTCCAATGAAGCCAAATGGAATTTCAACATGGGAATTAAGATCCAATCATCAAAATAAAATTTGAATTTAGGAATGAAAGCTAAATATCAAAATGGAATTTTGGATGTGGAATTTAGACTGAGCATCAAAATTGAAATTCGATTTGGAAATTTAGACTGAGCATCAAAACTGAATTCCGATTTTTGGAATTTAGACTGAGCATCAAAACTGAATTTCGTTTTGGGAATTTAGACTGAGCATCAAAATTTAATTTCGAATTTCGATTTTTGGAATTTAGACTGAGCATCAAAATTGAATTTCGATTTTGGGAATTTAGACTGAGCATCAAAATTGAATTTCGATTTGGGAATTTAGAGTGAGAATCAAAATTGAATTTCGATTTGAGAATTTAGACTGAGAATCAAAATTGAATTTCGATTTTTGGAATTTAGACTGAGCATCAAAATTGAATTTCGACTTCGGAATTTAGACCCTAAGTCAAAATGGAACTTAGACTTTAGAATTTAGAACCGACATTACAATGGAAATTTAAATTTGAAATTTAGAATAAACAACAAATTTAAACTTTTGCATTGGAATTTCATACCAAACATCAAAAAAACAAGACTGGAATTTAGAACTAATCAAAATGGAAATTGAACTTTGGGAATACACCTATTATTTCAATATATATATTCCAATTTGAGTTTTAATTTAATATAATTAATTTATATTTCCACATTTGATAAAAAAATAGAAGAAAAAAATAATAAGATCAATTATCTTAATATTTAATATATGCAATTTAAAATTTTGTAACAAATAAGCGGAACTTGTGAATTTTTTAAATTTTTTTAAATAGATTTAATGGATTTTGAAATTTAAATATATATATATATATATATATATATATATATATATATATATATATATATATATATATATATATATATATATATATATATATATATATATATATATATATGTTATATTGTGTGTGTGGAGTTTCCTATTTATTGACGTGTTATATGATTAATAGTCAAAACCTGAATTTAATAATGCATATAAAAGTTTAATAAAAAAGTGTACTTTATATAATAACAGATATGTCATAAGTTGTGAAGGTCTGTGGATTGATTCTTAGAGAGAAATTCCCTTGAGAAATTTTTTTTTTGTCATAATTTTATTTTTTAGTTTTTAATAATTATTAAAAAAAAAACACTACTATAGTTTGCTGTCTATATTTATGTTTAGTTTATAGTATGTAGTCTATAAAGGTAAAATTAGTTATTTCTTCACCACCAGTCACTGGTTGGTAAGTGGATAAATGTTCGTGTGCCATGCATTTGTACACTGCAAAAATTGTCCTAACGAATCGTTGGGACAAGTGGCAAAAAATGTCACAGTAAAATTTTCAATAGAGAAAAAGACATGTTAATCATAAGAAAGTCGCTTCACCGATTTTATTTTCTAATAAAAAAATAACTGAAAAAAATTTGTTGTGACATTTTTTTGCCACTTGTCCCAACGATTCGTTAGGACAATTTTTAGCCTTTGTATTCCTAAAATTGTAGACTACATATTTTAGTATATAAATAAATTAATTATTCCTTTGCATTAATACAATATATAATTAAATTTATTTTTAAATTTATATTGTATTTATTTATTTACTTAAAATTAATTATGCCAATAAAATAATAATAATAAAAATAATTTTTATAAATTTATATTTTGAGGTTCAATTTAATCAATGTAATTGAAGTAAAATATTTAATGGTTCTATTAATGTTTATTATTAAAATTATTATTAAAATGTTTATAATGTTTATTATTAAAATATTATTAAATTATATTATATAATATTATAATATATATATATATATATATATATATTATATATATATATATATATATATATATATATATATATATATATATATATATATATATATATATATATATATATATATATATATTAGGGATGGAGCGATACCAAATTTTTACCGATACCAATACCGATACCTAAAAATTCCCCGAAGCCGATACCGATACCTGAAAATATGCCGATACTTGCGATATACTATCGATACATACCGATACGATACTTTACTTCTATAAATTTTTTGCCGATACCGATACCGATACCGATACCGGTATCGGAAAATATGCCGATACTTGCCGATACCGATACCGATACCGATACTTCACTCCATCATATATATATATATATATATATATATAATATATATATATATATATATATATATATATATATATATATATATATATATATATATATATATATATATATATATATATATAATATAATAATAATACACAATAATATATATATTTGCTTTCCTCTAAAACTGAATTCTTCGCTCATACTTTTGCCTTTAATTCAACCTTAGACGATTCCGGAGCTATTCCTCCTCCTTCGACCCCCTCCGATTCATTTATGACTAAAATTGTAATTTCTTCTAAAGACGTCATTTTTGCTCTCTCTGATCTTAACACTAAGAAGGCGTATGGTCTTCATTATCCTCCTGTGATTCTCAAGACTTATTTCCGAGTTTGTACCTAGAATTGGTAAACTATTTCGTCTTTGTTTTTCTGCTTCGACCTTCCCTTCCTCCTGGAAACGCGCACTCATTCAACCTGTGCCGAAAAAAGGGGACTTCTCTCAACTCTCAAGTTTTCGAATATGTCCTTAACAGGAAGATATGTAAACATTTCAATTCTACGAATTTTATCTCCGATCGCCAGTGTGGCTTTCGTAAAAAATACTCTACTAGTGAACTTTCCCTTCTCTCTGACTCTTAGTTCTCCGCTCTTCGGCATTTCGGTAAATCTTGTGCTGTCGCTCTGGATATATCTAAAGATTTTGATAGAGTCTGGCACAAAGCTTTGATTTCAAAGCTTCCATCCTTCGGAATCCATCCTTCTCTCTGTAGTCTTTTCTCTTATTTCCTTTCCGGTCGTTCTACAACAGCTGTTGAAGACGGCCACTGTTCGTGTTTAATAGTGGTGTTCTTCAAGGATCTGTATTATTCCCAACAGTTTTTCTGCTTTTTATTAATGACCTTCCGTCTGTTACTTCATCTCCTATCCACTCCTATACCGATGACTCCACCCTTCAATACTCTTTTCAATTTGAAAGGAAGGTAGCCTTGGAACAGCTGACCTATGATCTATCTCACATTTCAAGTTGGAGCAGAGAAAACATGGTCGTTTTCAATGCCAACAAAACTCAGTTCCTCCATTTCTTTACTCGACACAACCCTTACACACA
>SEYY01006671.1:10000-12500 GCA_009176605.1 Armadillidium nasatum | reverse complement strand
TATTTTTAAGGTGGAAAATTGGAACATTTTAAAAATTCCAATGTAGAACATAAGCTTTCGAAATTTAGACTCAATTAACTTATTAATTACTTATCCATTATCAATTTTATCAATTATTATCTTTTTTTTTATCTTATTCTTGCATTATTTTTATTATTATTATTATTATTATTATCTTAATTTTTATTATTATTATAATTATCTTATTATAATTATCCAATTATTATTATAATTATCCACTAGTTATTATCTTATTATAATCTTATTATTATCTTATTATCTTATCAATTACCTTATTCAAGCTTGAATTATAAAGGACCACTAACCAGAACCATAAAACATATATTTAGAAGAAACAGAACTGCGAGATTTTAATTTATAATGATCAAGTGATGGTATTCGTACTTTACCAACAACTTTTTTGACGAAGGGAGAATAATTCTTTAACATTTTATTTGTGATATTATCTATTGTAAAAGTTCCAGCATTTATATCAATATTAGTATTAATATTATTAGTATTTTTAACTGAAAGTTAAAATTCTCTAAACTCTATAAATTATTTTTAAATTACCTCCACTAACTTTGTCAACAAAATTATCAGAATCTTTAACCTAGATTTCAACGTGAAAGGAAACATTTTACTTTGCCATATTTAGAATTTTGATGATTTTTGTTGAAACAAGTTTGCGGGGATAAATTTTGAAAATAAAATTTATTTTTTTTTTTTGTTAGTTTTGTAGATTTTTTTTATTACTTCCCTAATAATTAATTTGGGGTCGAAGTATAATAATCAGAGTTGAGCAGGAGTTCAAGTTGCGCTATAGCTAAATAACAAGCGCTCTTTCGCTTGCGTAAACTTATAAGAAAATAGTGCTCTTGCACTTGCTCTTCACCATTTTTTAAAGAGCACAAAAGAGCAACTTGAGATCAAGATTTTGTAACGTTTTCAAGAAAAGGCAAGAATACGAGTGCTAAACATGATCAACAATATTTGCTAAATTCTGTGACGTCACTGTGGAAATATATGTTGAATAATGATTAATGATTAAGGAATAATGTTCTAAAAATCAGAACTGGCAACTTTTTATATAAAGTTGTAAACAAACGCAATCGGCATATTTTGAAGAGTTTTCTTTAGCTCATTTTAAAGATAAAACTCGTCTCTATTATTATTTATTAGGTAAATGTATTTTTATATTTACGACTTACGAGTATTAGAATATGTAAAACAAGTGAGAGTGCATGTGTAGTGGAAATAAAATTAAAAAAGTGTAAATAGAAGTAATTGTAAATAAATCAGTTTTGAGGTAAACATAGTTTAGAGGTTAGTGGAATACAGGGTAGAGGAGGTACTGAATGGTCCAGTTTTGCATCATGCAAGATGTTTCGAGTGACTATATCCTTCCTTTTTAACGTACAATAAAATAGACTAATGACTCTGCAACTTGCTAAGAGTATATAGATTTTAAATAGTATGGTAATAATTCTCAATATGATTGCATACCTATCGCTATTAATGGAGTTGTCAATCGAGGATTTATTTTTTTGCTAAAAAAAAATAAAAAAATAAAAAATAAATAAAAAAATAAATAAAAAATAAAATAAAAAATTTGTGTATAATAATTTGGAGTAAAGTTATTTAAATTTAAAGTGCAACTGGTTCATTCATTCATTATTAATAAGTAAAAAATAAGTGACCTTCATTTACCTTTGCTACTTTAAAAAAAAATTGACCACAATAAAATTAAAATCTGGTCTTTCTTTTGTGCTTTTTCACGTGCGTTCCAACAATTTTGTAATAAGTTGCGCACTTGAGCACTCTTGCGCTTGCACTCTAAATTTTTTAAATAAGTTGCGCTTTTCCACTTGCGCACCATGTTTTTTCAACTTGCTCTCTAAAGTTTAAAACTTGAGCGTCCACCTCTGATAATAATAATAATAATAATAATAATAATAATAATAATAATAATAATAATAAAATTATTATTATTAAATAACAGACACATTTAATAACATTTATTATTAAATAACAGACACAAAACACTGTCTACGTATATTGAAATTCATAACATGTTCTTTAATTTTTTTTTTTTTTTTTTTTTAAACAAAAGTATAGAATCTAAAAGTTATGCCTTTTTTCCAATTTAAAGTTTATCATTGAAAGAAACTATATTCAATGAATATCAAACTAGAGTATCAAAATGCATTGATATATATATATATATATATATATATATATATATATATATATATATATATATATATATATATATATATATATATATATATATATATATATATATATATATATATATATATAATATTTTATTTTTATTTATTTGGCAGGCCTACCAATTTCCACCGGAGTTGGAAAAATCTATTCTGGTCGCTGGAGATCGACATGTCCAGATACACGGCGTTTGAAAGTGTGCAAGTCAAAAGAAGTTGGAAAAATAGATAAAGGGAGTGTGTCCCGGACTTTACCAGTAGATTATATG
>SEYY01006670.1:27500-32500 GCA_009176605.1 Armadillidium nasatum | reverse complement strand
TGAACATGTGTACAGTCAGCTTCGTAGAAAAGTAATTAGATATTTAATGAAATATACACTCATTAGAATATATAATACATAAAATTAAATCTCCTGACTTATCCAATACTAACATTGTGTTTTATAGAATAGTTAATTTTCTTACAATTATAGAACTATTTTTTGCTTCTCTAATCATGTAATATAGTTTTTTTTTTTTTAAGTAAAATGAATTATATTTTTTGTATGATATAATTTATGCTCATTGCAATATTTAAAATTTTTTTTTAAGCAATCATTCATTTAGATATAATTTTGTAATAAAAAAAAATTGACAAAATAAAATAAAATTAAAAAAAATAAAATAAATATATAAATATATAATATAATATATATATATATATATATATATATATATATATATATATATAATATATATATATATATATTATATATATATATATATATATATATACACATATATAAGGAAAAAATGGTCAGAATCTTCCCTCCCCCTCTGAAATTATTATAAAACATAATAAAGAATAAAATATCCTGTATTTAAAATCATAAATAATCCCAATCTTTCTGGTTTATTTTACAGTAAATTAAAAAAAATCAGAAAAAATTCGCCTCCCTCCATTTTTTTCCTTGCTACTTTTTTCACTATATATATATATATATATATATATATATATATATATATATATATATATATATATATATATATATATATATATATATATATATATATATATATATATATATATAATAGGCAATTTTTAAGGGAACAAAGAAAGTATGCATGTGACTTTTTCTGTTTCAATGAGTAAATACTATGCGTCTTTAATCTTAATTAATTTTAAGATCCGTACAAACACCCAACCACCCACATCCATACACACACACACACACACACACACACACACACACACACACACACACACACCAACCTACCCACCCACGCACACACACACACACATATATATATAAACACAAAACATATATATAAAAAAAAAAAAAAAAAAAAAATATATATACACACACAATATATATATATATTATATATATATATATATATATATATATATATATATATATATATATATATATTATATAATATATATATATTATTTTAATTATGTAAAAAAATTTAATGAAAATTTTTATATTATAATATATAAATATATACCCGTTGAATCTTGATTCCTAAGGGATATAGTGAGAGAGAGAGAGAGAAAGAGAGAAGAAAAGAAAAAGATTAAAGATTTATTAATAATATATTATTATAATAATAATATTATATATATATAATAATATATATGGTATATATATATATATATATATATATATATATATATATATATATATATATATATATATATATATATATATATATATATATATATATATATATATATATATATATATATATATATATATATATATATATATATTATATATATATATATATATATATATATATAAATAATTTACTGTCATTTAAGTTAATAAATAGATTATTTAATAATTCTGTTATTCATTAATTTTTTGAATAATTTATATAATAATTTATTATAATTATATAAGATATAATATATATATATATATATATAAATATATATATATATATATATATATATATATATATATATATATATATATATATAATATATATATATATATATATATATATATATATATATATATATATATATATATATATATATATATATATATATATATATATATATATATATATATATATATATATATATATATATATATATATATATATATATATATATATATATATATATATATATATATATATATATATATATATATATATATATATATATATATATATATATATATTATATATATATATATATATATATATTATATATATATATATATATATATATATATATATATATATATATATATATATATATATATATATATATATATATATATATATATATATATATATATATTATATATATATATATATATATATATATATATATATATATATATATATATATATATATTATATATATATATATATATATATATATATATATATATATATATATGGTCTATTTCATGTGACACGGTATATTAAAATAAAACCGTAAAAGTCTGTTTCCTTTTTCATAGTGAATTGAATTTGTTCTAAAATGACTCCCACGGAATTTCAGTATATTTGTTCAAGCGATAAAAGTTTATAAAATTTATTCTTTTTAAAAGTGTGGATCTTGAGCTTAAGAAAATTAGGGAAGATTATTTTCCATCAGATTATTTTTATTTTTTATTATAATACAAATTTTTTTTGTTTTCCTTTTTGTTTGTTTGCTTAGTTTCTATTCAAAAAAAAAAAAAAAATTTTTTTTTTTTTAAAATTTTGAATATTTAATTATTTTTTAAACTAAGAAATGTTTTTTTTTTTTTTTTCTTTTTTTCTCTAAATTAAAGTGTTGTGTGTATGCTTTGATAAAGTAAATTTTATTTATTCGTATTTTTTAATTCAAGAACTTATTTAAATTTATAATTATTTTCCTATAATATAATATATATAATATATATATATATATATATATATATATATATATATATATATATATTATATATATATATATATATATATATATATATATATATATATATATATATATATATATATATATATATATATATATATATATATATATATATATATATATATATATATATATATATATATATATATATATATATATATATATATATATATATATATATATATATATATATATATATATATATATATATATATATATATATATATATATATATATATATATATATATATATATATATATATATATATATATATATATATATATATATATATATATATATATATATATATATATATATATATATATATATATATATATAAACCCCAAAACAAGGAATTGTTAATTTATGAGAACGTTTCGTTGACGTGACTGTCCACTTCATTCAACTTTAAAAAAAAAATAAAAAAAAATAAATAAATGAAATTAAATGAAATAAATCATATTTGCTAGTACTTAAATTAGTTTAATCATATTTTCAAGACTTAACCATAATTTAAACATTTTCCCGAACATGTAAATGTATATTTATAATATTTTTTGATTTTGTAGAATAGCGAAAATATCGAATTTACTATTATCAGATTTCGAACATCATTCAATTCTTTTGGTATCCTCAGACTGGTAAAGGTCGAACATTCACATACAGTCTACCAGAATTGGGGATAAAATCTGCATAAAAAACTAAATCAAAAGTCTAATTGATTTAAAGGGAATGGGTAAAAAGGGAAGAAGGATATTTGTTCTAGACTTTAACAGTAGAAATTGGGCGACATGTAAAAATGAGAATAGAAGTTTAATCTAAGAGCTGAGAGAATGATTCAGAAAGATAAAACAAATATAGGTGAAATATAAATGTAACTGTGTGGTAAGACTTGATATATCAGTTTTCTAAAAAAGATTGGGTATGCATGTAGATTGGTCAAGAGAGCTGCATTCTTTGTAACTGACATACCATAAGGAGAGGAACGTAAGAGTTCGACTGAAAGGAATTGGACAGAGTCAGGGAGAGGAGTATTGTTAATAAAGCTATATATATATATATATATATATATATATATATATATATATATATATATATATATATATATATATATATATATATATATATATATATATATAAACTTAATGAAAGACCATAACGGAATCATTGAATATTATCATCAATATCCTGCTTCCTGTTTGATATTGAATATAATATCCGGTTCCCTTCTTATATATATATATATATATATATATATATATATATATATATATATATATATATATATATATATATATATATATATATATATATATATATATATATATATTAAAATATCGCAGCAAAATTTTTTCAAGGCTTGAATATCAATTATAACACAAAGGTTGGATTATAGTGAATTGAAAATTAGTTTGTGTAGAAAAATAGGACAAATTTTCATTATTTTCTATTTTAAAAGATTAGTAAAACTGAAAGGGTTTCTCTACAGTGCTTATTAAATTTATTGACTTATTTTTTATTTTTTTTTATTTTTTATTTTTATTTTTTATTTTTTTGTTAATAATTGTCTTGAACTAAAATGGTTATTAATTTATTGCTGATATAAAATTCAGATCTAAATAAAATATATATATATATATATATATATATATATATATATATATATATATATATATATATATATATATATATATATATATATATATATATATATATATATATATATATATATATATAATAGGAAAAATATGTGAATAATGAAAGAAATAACTAAAGCTATTACTAAAATAAATTGAAAGAAACTTTGCGGGTAAGATAGAAAATTGAGAGAGAGAGAGAGAGAGAGAGAGAGAGAGAGGAAACAAGGAAACGTTTTAAGGAGAAGAGAGAGAGAGAGAGAGAGAGAGAGAGAGAGAGAGAGAGAGAGAGAGAGAGAGAGAGAGAGAGAGAGAGTAGAGAGAGGAAAGCATACTTAAAAATAGTATTTTAAAGAGAGGGAGAGAAAATTGAGTTAGAAGTGAAGCAAACTTTAGAAGAGTGTTCTAGATAGAGAGAGAGAGAGAGAGGGAGGGAGAGAGATTAAGAGAGAGATAGAGAGAGCTCTTCATTGATTGGCTAAGTTTAAAAAAATAGTGGGAAGAAATTCTCAAAGTTATCTCATTTGTTTTCAGTGTTTTAGACTTATAATAAAAAATGAAAAGAATCAAAAAAAAAAAAAAAAAAAATAAAAATATAATATATATATATATATATATATATATATATATATATATATATATATATATATATATATATATATATATATATATATATATATATATATATATATAAATATATATTATATAATAATATATAAAATATAAAAAAAAAAAAAAAAAAAAAAAAAAAAAAAAAAAAAAAAAAAAAAAAAAAAA
>SEYY01006670.1:20000-22500 GCA_009176605.1 Armadillidium nasatum | reverse complement strand
ACAAATAATTTTCCTCTTAATCTTAATATGGTCTCTAAGCATCTATTTCAGTTCCTCCAACCCAAATATCACCCTACATTTCCTGTACCTTTAGTCCCCCCAAAAACTATTTATTTATCCTTTCTTCTCTTAACTATTCATCTATTACCATGACTTCTAAACTACGGAAACTGTTATCTCACTCCTTTACTCATCTTGATTTCCGTTTTACTTACACCGCGTCATTCAGAATTTCCTCTTTTTTCCATTATATTTTTTCTCGATCTTTTCCTCTCGAATAGTGGGAAGTTTTCAAATACTCATGTCCTTTGTGTAACAAATACTATATATAGGTTCCACTTCTAGACCGCTGAGAGATCGAATTTGTGAACATCAAGGACTCTTCTCTCGAACCTCCCTTCCCCTTTCATCTCCTCCTCAATCCAACATAAGGTCCCATACCCAAATATGTCTACTTTGCCTCTCACTCAACATTTTTCCATATTAAAAGATAATTCTCTCCCATCTTCTCTAAACACACTTGAATCCCTTTACATTCACAAACTTAAACAATTCTCTCCCATCTTCTCTAAACACACTTGAATCCCTTTACATCCACAAACTTAAACCCGAACTCAATAACAACCAATTGGTTTCATCTCCTTGTAGAGTACGTTCATAATTCATTCATATTCATCTTTTACTAAAACCTTACTTTGTCCTTCTCCATATTCATATTTACGAACTCAATTTCAGTCAAATGGTTTACAAATCAGTGTAGATTTACGAACCAAATTTAAACAGTGTTCACACGACAAGCTTACCTCGTTCATTTTGTTGTTTCTATTTATCAAATACATAATAGGTTAAAAAAAATTTCAATACATTGGTTTGTTAATGGTGTTTTTTGTCTAGTTTTTATTCATATAGTTTTATTTTATATGGATTATGTTCGTTCTTACGCTTTGAACATTTATTGATATGAATATATAGATATATATATATATATATATATATATATATATATATATATATATATATATATATATATATATATATATATATATATATATATATATATATATATATATATATATGGTTTCACTTTATTTTAAAATTAATGCTTTATTATTGATTTATATTGTTATGTTAATTAATATACTGATATACACTTTTTATGTTTCGGCATCTCTTGATAATAGCTTCAGTACTAAAGCTGTAACGTCTAGTTAAACTTTTTTATATTATATAGTCAATTAATAAAGATTTACTTTTCGTATGATGTTGCATTCATATTTATTCATATTTTGCTAATCTGTTTTATATTATATATTATATATATATATATATATATATATATATATATATATATATATATATATATATATATATATATATATATATATATATATATATTACCTCTGGCGGACAAAGGCCAGATACTTACCAATTTCCACCAGAGTTGGGAAAAATACCGGAAATCTGGTTAACTTAAAGGCCGATATATCCCGATATATATATATATATATATATATATATATATATATATATATATATATATATATATATATATATATATATATATATATATATATATATATATATATATATATATATATATATATATATATATATATATATATATATATATATATATATATATATATATATATATATATATATATATATATATATATATATATATATATATATATATATATATATATATATATATATATATATATATATATATATATATATATATATATATATATATATATTTAAAAATGTCAATAATATATTAAATTCATTTTAGTCTTTGAATTTATTAGAAAACCTTTTCAGCTTTATTCTTTTAAAGTTTTTTGATGTAACACACTTTTGTTTATGTATTTTGGTTTTTATAATTTTTGTACAAGAAAATAAAAAACAAAAACGAAAAAGAAAACAATTTGATAATTCAAAATTATATAAAAATTAAATTAAACAATTAGATCCAAAGTTATCATTTCAGATTAAGAAAAGAAAGAGTTTTATAAGGAGGTTGGAAAAAATTAAGAAACTATTCACATACACACACACACTCACTCACTCACACACACACACACTCTTACACACACACACTCTCACACACACACTCTCACACACACTCACACACACACACACACATATATATATATATATATATATATATATATATATATATATATATATATATATATATATATATATATATATATATATATATATATATATATGTATTACAATAATAGAGAGAGAGAGAGACTAACAGCAATATGGACAAAATATTTATAAAATTGAATGAAGTTTGAAGTTTGTGAAAGTGTATTTTGCAATAATAATAAGTATATATATATATATATATATATATATATATATATATATATATATATATATATATATATATATATATATATATATATATATATATATATATATATATATATATATATATATATATATATATATATATATATATATATATATATATATATATATA
>SEYY01006670.1:7500-10000 GCA_009176605.1 Armadillidium nasatum | reverse complement strand
AAATAAATAAATAAAAAACCTTAATTTTTCAATTGACAGCAACAGAATTGTTATTAAAAATTATTTAAAAACTCCTCTTGAAATAGATAAATGATTATAAAAGAAGTAAAAGATTTATAAATTGAAAGCAAAATTATATTTTTCTATTTTTGTATTTTATTTTATTAATTAATGTTACGAAGTTTCTTGAAATTTATTAATGATTATTAAAAATGGAATAGTTTCAAGAAAAAAAAAACAAGAAAATAAAAAATTTTAATTTTTTTTATTTTTGGAATTAATGTGAATAAATTTTAAAAGTTAATTTAATAGTTTAAAATAATAAAAATTATTAAAAAAATAAAATCAATATTTTATTTACGATTTGCATGATTTTTTTCATTTTATTTTATTTATTTTTTTTTGAAATTTGAAAATTCATTCAATTTAGTTTTTTGCTTTTTTTTTTTTTTTTTTTTTTTTTTTTTTTTTTTTTTACTCGAAGCTCCCTTTCTTCAACGCTTTTTATTTTCTTTTAAATTCATTATGTTTGTAATATATTTTATTTTCAGTGTTATATATATATATATATATATATATATATATATATATATATATATATATATATATATATATATATATATATATATATATATATATATATATATATATATATATATATATATATATATATATATATATATATATATTAAATTTTCTCACATTATTTATTCATTCATTCACTTTTTTCCTTTTTATTTTGTTTTTCAAAAAATTTATTGACAATTTTTAAAGGATGAAATTTATTACACAAAAATATTTTTAAAACATTTTTTTTTTTTTTTGAGATTTTGAAACAAACTACCAAAACTAAATGAATAAAAATAAATAAATAAATAAATAAATAAATAAAAAAAAAAAAATGCGTATAAAATATCAATCTTTGTCACATTCAAAATTTACGACTTCATAAACAGAGAATTTTTATTTTCAAATTTTATTGCAAATTATAAAAATTATTGATATCATAAAAATTTTAAACTCGTAAGAAAAAAAATATTCCCATAATTTTTACTTTTATTTTTATTTCATATTTTTTTCCATTTTAAAATATTGTTATTTTTGTTTAAAATAGATTTTAGACGAATTATCCTTCTGTTCAGAGATTGAACAATGGGAATATCGGTACTAAATTTATTTATTTTTCTATATATATATATATATATATATATATATATATATATATATATATATATATATATATATATATATATATATATATATATATATATATATATATATATATATATATATATATATATATATATATATATATATATATTATATGGGATGTTAGAATATTAAAATATTCCGTTTTATTCCAATTCCCAATGGTTCAACCCTTTCCCTACATAGTATAGTCTATAAATTGTCCTGTAGATACTCCTCGTTTCACACGCCTCAAAACTATCACACAATTACGCTTTTTATAAAAACAATATAAATAAAACTCTTTAGAAAAAACGTAGCTTCAGAAAAGTCATGAAAAGTGGGTTCCAATAATGACCCCTTATCCACCACTCATTTCATTATCACCTGGGAATTCGCTGCCACTGATGAATGATGTGGTTGGTGACAACAAGACTTTTCCAGCCTTCATTTTTCATTAATTTTTGTAACATACGTTAACTCAGTTCTAATTTACACTTTTTTCAACACCACCTCTCTTCTAAACCTCATTTCTTGTTCTTAACCGAAACTTATGTATCCGGGAGGTACGAGAGTAAACCTACACTTCTTTCCAACTGCCATTATATTCAGTATTCAACCAAAGACGAATACACATACTGTATGTTCTCAATGGCGTTATCTGTTCTCATGTTTGTAAACAGGAGTATTTAGAATTTTCTGATTTACGACTTTCTGATCTTTCTTGACAATCTACAAGAAAATCCATGTGTTCTGCCTATTTATCATCTAATTCTACTGATTATCCAAATTTCTTTCGACTATGTAAACTGCAAAATTTTATACATTCTTGTCTTCTTCTTTCAATGAAAGTCATCATTTTGGGTGATCGATTATCACCACCATCAATGGATTTCCTCTAGTTCTCATGATACAGCTGGTGAACTCTGCTACAATATTGATACTCATACTACCTTGATCAGTTCTTGTAACTACCTACCTTCCAACCTATTCTTGACCTTCTTGGTGATGAACCAAACATATTTGATTTTTTAATATTATAACCTCCAATCCTTTTCCTTACACTTTTAAACTCTTTCCTCCTCAAGGTTCATCCCATAACCTTCTTTATACCTCTGTATTCTGTTCTCTTCAGGCCTTACTCATAATAGTCACTTCCATCGGGAAGGATTTTTTGGACAATTCTATTCTACTAACTTGAATTACTTGCGGCCGTACTACTTCTTTGATTTCTTATTGAACAGTTACTGTTTCTAAGCAAAAAGCTTTGATTTCTAAACGTCCTTTATTCAGGAAATATCATTCTCTCTGA
>SEYY01006670.1:0-2500 GCA_009176605.1 Armadillidium nasatum | reverse complement strand
ATATATATAATATATATATATATATATTTATATATATATATATATATATATAATATATATATATATATATATATATATATATATATATATATATATATATATATATATATATATATATAATAGCCTCCAGCTCTTGGTTTCTTTTCTTCTAATAATACTAAAATCTTATATAAGAAGCTTTCTTTTTACGTTTATTATGTACAGCAAACAAGAATGTTTTCAAAAGGAGTTTATATATATATTATATATATATAATATATATATATATATATATATATATATATATATATATATATATATATATATATATATATATATATATATATATATATATATCCTGGGGGGCAAAGGTCACAGAAGCCTACTAATTTCCAAGAGTTGAGGAAACTCGGAAAATTAGTCAAGTTAAAGAAAGGTCAGCATAACCCGATTCATATATATATATATATATATATATATATATATATATATATTATATATATATATATATATATATATATATATATATATATATATATATATATATATATTATATATATATGGACCGACGGGGCTCCAGCTAAAAAGTAAGGAAAACAGAGGTTTGCCTGCCGGGGTTAAAATGGCAAATTATGCTTATTAATGGTGGATTAAACCAAACAAAATATAAGAAAATTAAGATTTTTTCTTCATGCCTTTTCAGTATTTTCTTTTTATTTCTGTTTCTTTTGACGCTCCTCTTCTGCTAGTGAATGTTCATCTTTGTGTTTGATTTTAGATGCCCCCATAAAGATTTTGTTGAAAATTTTTACTTGGGGATACCCGAGATCATATTCTAATTTCCTGACTGCAGATGTTACATTTAGCTATTTCGAGCCTATCCTGAAACATTGTAAAGTACTCCCATACTGCTGAAGCTGATCTTTTAGCCATATTGACTAAAAGTATAAACAAAATTATAATTTTGAAGCAATTTAGTTAAATGATACAAGTTTGAACAAGCAATAAAATAACAATGATATGTATAAATACAGGTTATATTGATAATTTTATATTTACATTTTTTCAAACTTTAACTTAGGGTCTTACCTAAGTAAACCTGTTGAATCACTTTTGTAAATAAAAAAAAAAAAAAAAAAAAAAAAAAAAATAAAAAACTTTTGTATTTTTTAAAACTTTTATTAAATAAAATCTGTAATTTTCTGAAAAAATGCATATAATCATTAATTTAAATGAATGTTGATTATTCTACTCCTTCCTTTTAATTAAATAAATCTCAATCAAAATTATATCTAATTTTTTTAACCTAAAATTTCAGTGCTTAAATTTTAGGCAACCCCAGACCCGGTCGGTCACTTTATATATTATATATATATATATATATATATATATATATATATATATATATATATATATATATATATATATATATATATATATATATATATATATATATATTCCCATATTCATTTCATTAAGAAAAGGTTAATGTAATGATGTAGTAGAAACAAAAACATTTTCTTTTAATGTAATAAGAAATATTAAGCGCTTTTTTTTTGTTAAGAAAAATCCCCTAATTGCCGCTATTATTATTATTATATTATTTATTATTATTTATTATTATTATTATTTTATTATTATTATTATTTATTTTATTATATTATTATATTATTTTATTTTATTTATTTTATATTTTATTATTATTATTATTTTATTATTATTATTATTATTACTATTATTGTTATTATTATTATTTTAAAAGTAGTACTAGTAGTAGTAGTTGATTCTAATTTTACTGGAATATATTTATAAATTCTTATCACATATGTAATGAAATTATCATTTCTATGGATTCCAGAATCCCTTCCTTGCTTATTAATTAAATAAAATAAGTTAAAAGAGAATTAAAATTATTTTATTTAAATGAAATAAATGTTATTTTTTAAAAAAATAAAAATGCATAATTATAATGTTTTTTTAATGAATATAATAATTATAAAAAATTTATAATTTTTGCCATATAATAATTATAATAAAATTTTAATTTTTTTTTCAATTTTTTTTTTTTTAATAATAAAAAAAAATTATAATTATTTTTTTTTTTTTTTTTTTTAATAATAATAATAAAAAAAAAAAAATAATTTAATTAATTTCTCATTTTTTTCAAAAAATATTATAAAATAATATTTTTTTTTTTTTTTTTTGCCAGAAGCTTAAGAAGTTCATTTAACAATCGACATTATTATTTTGTTAGAATGTTTTGATTTGGAGAGGGAGAAGCATATTTGAATTAAAATATATTTATTTTTCATTAAGGTTTTTAAATTTTTTTAGCCATTTTTTTCTTTTTTTTGATCTGAGTTCAATTAAATAACTTTCTTTAAATATTCGAGTAACAATTCTTGTGTATTTAAGATGTTGATATTTATGTCACAAAATATTCAGATTTCTGGTACTGTAGCTATAAGTCCACCGTTAAGTTACCTATATATCCCGACAACAATATATCAACATAAACATT
>SEYY01006669.1:32500-37641 GCA_009176605.1 Armadillidium nasatum | reverse complement strand
ATATCAGAACTCACCTTCAAACACTATAAAAAGTTTATCCAAAAACGAAGTACAGTTTGAGAGAAGGCCTTGGAGCATGATCTGAGGAAACCGCATAATATTGTTTACATTTCTAAAAGAAGATGCCAGATATCACCAGAAAATGAAAATATCATCCTTTCTTGAGCGTACCGTTAGCACATAAGAATGTAATAAGCAAAATTTTAAATTTTACAGTCTTTTTAAAAGACTTTACAATAAAGTACCGTTAGTCCTGAAAGGGTTAAATCAGAAAATTTTTCAATATCATATACATCTTTATCTTCAATGGGATTGATAGAACTACAATTAACAGATAATTTAATTTTGCATTCAGGAGGAATGCTCAACAAGTCATGCTCTGGCCAATCAGCAAAATTATTGGATAAAAAGGGGGGTCCATGTTCCCAGAAAAGTTTAAGCTCATTGAACTTTTTAAATGTAACACCTTTTGTCAACAAATCCGCAGGGTTACTATTGGTATCAGTGTATCTAAAGAAAACAGGCACCTTATATTCAGAAATTAATTCATTTTTTGCAAGCTCAATATCTTTAAGCCTATTCTTTACCATTTTAGACTTACTCTTAGGGTTATTTGTTAACAACCAGGTTAGCACTACTTGAGCATCCACTACAAAATTTAAAAACTTAAATTTAATATCTTCAAATGAAGATAATATGTTAGGCAAACACTTAAATGCCAGTACAACTGCCATTAATTCAAGACAAGGGATACTTAACTCTTTCAATGGAGCCATCTTAGTTTTTGCAAATATTAAATCAGATAGGCCATCACAACATGCATACATAACAAACCCATATGCTGTTTTGGAACTATCACAGAATATGTGAACACCATATTCATTGTCCTTACTGAGTGCCACTCATTTATGACTTCAGCATTCAAAACAGTATCCCAGTCAACTTTAGGACTCAAACTCCATATGTAGCGCATTAATATTTTACCACTAACAGTAAGAGGCAGAACAAGGCCTACAGGGTCAAACACAGAAGAAATAGCTGACAAAATAAGTCTTTTTGTGTTAGCCCTAATATCACAATCAACTTTTGCAACACTCAAGGCGTCATTTTCTAAGTTATACTGATAACCTAAAACTTTCTCTTCAGGGCAACCATGGCCAGCTAATCTGCCATCCGCTGCAAATTTAAAATTTAATTCAGGCAAGTTAGAATTCTAACTTCTTAGAAAAAAGGAAGCCTCATCCATCCTTACACACGCTTCTTTATAAACATACTCTAATTCTGCACGATCATTACTGCTATAAATGAAATTATCTACATAAAAATTTTCAGTTAAAAGTTTTGAGCACAAATCATTGGGAAACTTAGAGGCATGGAATCGCATAACATAATGCAAAATAAAAGGGCTACTGACAAACCCAAAAACCAAAGATGTGTACCGATAAGTAACAATTTTACCATTTTCTACCCAAAAGAAACAAAACCTATTCTTATCCTCTTCAGTCAGTAATTTTATAGCTAGAAAAGCTTGCTTGATATCTGCAAGCACAACATATTTGTTGCATCTAAATTTTAAAAGCAATTGCAATAGAGAGGACATTAGGTCAATGCCTGGGTAAGCGGCTTCATTAAGGGAAGGTAAGCTTTTGTGGGTTGAGCAATTAAAGACTGGGCGAATTTTTGTAGTAACCTGAGCTTCCATTTTAATAACTGGCCTGTGGGGAATAAATGTAAAATTTGCATATTCAGATGGGTTTATATCCACCTTTTCAATTATTCCATCAGCTAAATGCTGTTCAAAAACTCTTTCGTAATCTTCAAATAAATTTTTAGAATGCAAATCTTTAACAACTCTATCTAAAACCTTACGGGCAACATTAAAATTGGAAGGCACTTCGTCAACATTCTCCTTCCAAGGAAGTTTTACATAATAGTGTTTATCTTTGTAAACAATATTGTCATTAAATTCAGACACCTGCAAGATATCAGCTTTAGCCAAATCTTCATCAATATTTTTAATCCCTAGGCTTTCCAGAGTAAATAAATTATCAAGTCCATGTTCCACTTCACTATCATCAAAAACACTCATCAAAGGATTAAAGTATGAAACAGAGGGACTTAAAACTAGGTTAACGAAAGAGGAAAGGGCAACATTTTCACAAGACACTCCTGTTCCATTGGTGATGGAATTTAATTTAGCAATTTGGTCAGTATAAAGAAAATTATTAATATCCCCAAAAGGCACTATATCTTGACCAATTTTAAAACAAGCACCATTCATGCATTTTTCAAACTTAAAAGGAGGCAAATATTGTAATAGATCGATACCAATTAATGCATTTAACTCAACACATTCATTACAATCATGCATTGCATTAATTCTATACCCAAGCTTATTCAAATTTTCATAAGCAACCTTTAAACCTGGTATCTCGAATTTAATGTCAAAAGATTCATCTATAAGCAAGGAAAAGGGAAATTGTTTTATGCCAGGCAAATCTATATCAAAAGAGCTAAGAAAGAAGGATTTTTCTTTAGAAGCAACAAAACTATGCACATCATAATTGACACTATGCAAAGAGTTTAAGTCTAACAATTGTTTGGCTGCTTTAGAGCTTACATAACTTCGCTGACTTCCAGAGTCGATCAGAGCTAATATTTTACATTGTTTACCTCTATGATGCAAAGTAATTTCTACAAAGGGCAGCAGATAGTTTTGTTCCCCATTACTATAGTTAATGCAAAGGTATGACATAGTATGACCATCATTCTTTTTAGAATGCCCCTTCTCACATAAAGCAGATATATGGGTATGAAGGTTACAGAAAACACATGCGTAATCTAAAAAGTTATCATGATGACCAGGGCAATCATCTGTTGCATGCTTAGAACTAGAGCAAAATCTACAAATATTTAATTGATCACAGCGTTGTAATCTAGATTCAAGGTCCGGGTAAGCCGGACATTTATTCATTGAATGACCTGCAGCACTACAAAATTTGCAAGGGAAAACACGATTGGAAGCATTAGTTTTATTATGAACATAATTAGATTTGGTAGATTTTTGAGTGGTCTTAAAGTTTTCTAGGGTAGCTTTAGTTTCACTATTACGAGCAAATTTATCATTACTACCTTTACTTTGGCTACCACTATTATTAGCAAATTTATTATACTTATGACCATTATTGTTATTCCTACTATTACCATTATTATAAGTCTTACCAAATCTATTATTCTTAAAGTTACTATTATCATGCTTAGGCTGAGGCTGAGGTCTTTGCCCTAACTCCAAACGTTTAAGTAAAGTGGGAGAATGTTCAAAAACTTCTAGGATACTAGGGTAATTGTTTTGAATTTTTTCAATAAGCGCATTCTTGAATTTAAGAGGTAACTTATAAATTATCATTGAACTGACCATTTTAAAGCCGGGTGTCTCGGGTACTAGGAAATCAAAACCATATGACTTAAGGTCATAGGTCAAAACTTTCATTTCATTAAGATAACCTTTCAAAGCTGCTAGATTATTTTCTGGTGGGGCACGGATTTCATATAACTGTTGAAAAATCTTCTCAACAATAAATTCTTTATCAAGGTACTCCGATTTCAAAATATCTAACGCAACTTTATAATTCAGTCCTTCAGGACTAAGATGCTTAACCATATCATAAGCTGTATGGCCCAAATTACTAATTAATGAATGAATAAATTTTTCTTCATCAGAATAAACAGCATTAGTATCAATAAGGGCATTAAATTTCGCTAAGAATCGAGAGAAAGCTAACTTGTCATCCTCATCTCCTTCAAATCTACCTATATGTATAGGGGGTTCTTTAGCACTCCTATATAAACTTAAATTAGGCCTAGCCCTATCAGGAGTATTAGCACCACTATTTTCAGTGGGGTTTACTAAGGGAGAAACGGATTCTTCGCTAGAAACGGAAGGAGTTACTGACTTCGATAGATTAGCCGCTATAGAACAAATTTTCTCCTCGGTATCAATTTTATACTGAAATGACGTATCACGATCACTAATGTAAAGATCACGCAAAGAATCAAACTTATTTATATTGGACAATATATTTTTATCTATTTTCTCTAAGGATTTAAGATAACTTTTTATTTCCGCAATTTTTTCTTTTATAAATGACTCGCTCGCTCCAGTTTCAAATTTATTTAATAACAACCTCACTCGATTTTTTAAATCTTCTCTTTCAATAATAAATGAACGGTTCAAAGACTGGCACTCTTCCATTTCAGACATTTTAAATGATACTTTAAAGTTAAATAATTATGGAAAACGCTTTAAAAATTAAATTTCAATTTAACGATACTCTAAAAGTTTACGAAATTCAGAAATACAAGGTGAGTAACAAGGTAAACTAAAAGGCTAATAACGATCGGTCTAAATTACTTCAAAACACGAGTCTCAATAGTAAACTAGAATTTTAATTAAGGAAAGTTATTGGGTTTACTTTCTAAAGAAACCCAGAAGAAAAATAAGAGACAGTAATGTGACTGTCTGTCCTAAATTTTAAAGTAAAATAAACCAAATATTAAGATATATTAGCCTAAAGAAAAAAAGTAAATTATAAACAATAAGAATATAAAGTCACTCACCGAGTATTAAGATAAAATGAGCTACAAGCCAAGTTTGTTATTTATTTATAACGTTTATTTGTTTCCTTAATTAAATTGTATAAGGACGAGGTGCCTTTAAGCGTTAAAGACTTTATTTAATTTTAAGTAAGTAATAGATAAACAGTACCTCTCTCAACTGAACAATTGCCATATAAACATCAGGGCATCAATTGACAACTCTATTACTATCTAGAACTTTAAAACAGTAAGTCATGTATTATAGTCAAAATTTAAACCCCATAAAATGCCTAACAAACCTACTCTTTAAAATTAAGATCAAACTAGGCAAATAAAAACAAGGGTAGGTCGTCAATGTCTTTAGTTCCCATATAGCAATCTGAGCTTAAAATTCCAGCCCTAATATTTTCAATAAACAATTATAATTCAAAGAAAGGTCACTTAATTTTAAATACATTACATTCTCTGGAAGATCTTGATCGTCGTGGGTTGATATAATCTTTACAAAACTTACATTTTCAATTTTATATGCAACGAGCTCTAAG
>SEYY01006669.1:17500-22500 GCA_009176605.1 Armadillidium nasatum | reverse complement strand
ATATATATATATATATATATATATATATATATATATATATATATATATATATATATATATATATATATATATATATATATATATATATATATATATATATATATATATATATAGATATATATATATATATATATATATATATATATATATATATATATATATATATATATATATATATATATATATATATATATATATATATATATATATATATATATATATATATATATATATATATATATATATATATATATATATATATATATATATATATATATATATGGGTAAATTAACAAAGGTTTTTGTCGTATTATTTCTTAAGTGAAAATATGTATAAATAATTGATTATATCAATAAACTACAATGATTCGATATATTATGGTATCGACAAATTCTACAACGTAGTGTTAAGTAATTTATAAATTTAATCTTATATATATATATATATATATATATATATATATATATATATATATATATATATATATATATATATATATATATATATATATATATATATATATATATAAAGGCGCCTAATAAAATCGAATGGGTATCGATATTAATATTGATACTTTATCGATATTTTTTCTGGTAGAGATTGAAATGAAAAACAATTTTTTCCCTTTATGCGAGTTATAGAAGGGAGTTTCAAGGTCGTTCGACATGTATTATTTGAAGTCTTTTTCTCAGGAACCGTTTGGAATTATGAAAAATTAATTACAGATTTGGAATTAGCAATGGTGCTACTAAAGAACTACTGATTTCTTTCAATTTTTTGTAAAAATTCTCCCCCCCCCAAAAGTTGAGGTCATTGTCCCCTTTTGGGAATATTTTGATTTGTCTTTTCTCAGTAACCATTTGAAATTTTGAAAAACTATGAATTATGAGAAATAATAAAAAAAAAAACTAATACAACTTGGAATCAGAGTAAAACATTCTATAAAAATATCACAAAATTGTTTTAAAAAATAAAAAAAAATGATTTTTCCTATAAGGTCACTATACGCCGCCAGATTCAAGGTCATTCGACAGGTGTCACTTTAAAAGTCTTTTTCTCAGGAACCGCTTGGGATTATGAAAGCCTGTTATATATTTGGAATCATTAAAAAAATTTCTAACAAAATATTAAACAAAAAGTGGGGGAAATTTTTTCACCCCCTAAACTGGTGGAATTGAGTTGGAGGTTCCCCTTAAGGTGCATAAGTTAAAGGTAGTGTTGAAAATAGAAGAAGGAAGAGTATTCCAGACTTTACCAGTACAATACATGTATGATCGAGCATAGTCTAGGGTCAGAGAATCGGACAGCGAAAGGATGATTGCGTAAACAGACTTGCCGTGGGAGCTCTTGGCAAGGAATGAGGTATACGACTAGTAAGATCACAAGAGCAATGTTTAGTGTAATAGCGATATTATAAAAAGACTGATGCAACGGTTCTACTGGCAGAAAGAGATTTGATAGTTATTAATTAAGAGGAGAATTGATGAGACGAAAAGGTTTAGATTCCACCTTTTCAGACGAGCTGCGTGAGTGGAAGTATCCCAGATTTGCGATGCGTATTCCATACAACAGGAACGGACGACGCTCCAATACAGATAGAGCAGCAGGAGTGGTGTAAAAAAGTTCCGAAGCCTCCCCAGAACAACTAACCTGTTAGAACTGATATACAAAGAGGGATAATGTCATCCTTCCAAGAAAGATCATTAGAAAAGGAAACACCAAAAATATTGAGGATAGGGGAAGGTTGGAGTTGAGTGTTTTCGAAGAAGAAATTATAGTTGTGTGGAAGATATTGCCGAGTAGATAGGTGAAGAATTGAGTTTTTGAGGCATTGAAAACAATCATGTTTTCTTCTGGCCCAATTTGAAATAAGATAAAAAATGAGAGTTCAGTTGCTCCAAGGCAACCCTCCAAGCATGGGCTAACTGAGGTTGTGTATGGCGCCTTTCAAGAAGAAAGAAATAGTGAAGGGTGGAATCGTCAGCAAAATAGTGGATTCGTTTAGAAGTTATGGAAAGAAGATCATTGATGTAAAATTGAAAAAGAGTTGGGGATAGAACAAAACCCTGAGGAACATCACTATTGATAGATTTAAAGGAAGAACGATGATTGTCTACTACGGCTGCAATAGAACGACCAGAAAGGATATCAGAGAGAAGGTTACAGAGCAAAGGATAGATACCGAAAGAGGGAAGCTTGGAAATTAAAGCTTTGTGCAAGACTCTATCGAAAGCTTTTGATATGTCAAGCGCCATACCTAAAGATTTACCGAAATTCCGAATTGCAGAGGACCAAATATCAGAGAGAAGAGAAAGATAATCACCAGTAGAGTATTCCTTTCCAAAGACATACTGAAGAGCAGGGACTATATGTATATAGGCTTAGGTGTAGATTGTTTCTGAGTTTCGATATTTTTTATATCGATATTTTTTTATGTCGATATTTTATTTTAATCGATACCTTTATACCTATAATTTTTTTAAAATAAATTTTAGTTTACGTTTGACTGTCATTGTGGTGCGTTGTTGTTGTTGTTAAAATATGAAAATTCGAAATATAAGTATAATTTGTTCTATATAATATATATATATATATATATATATATATATATATATATATATATATATATATATATATATATATATATATATATATATATATATATATATATATATATATATATATAATATATATTTTATTTGTGCTGTAATACAGCCCTAGGCTTGTATGGATAAATGTATGTCGCGCCAACGTTCTTGTGTAGGTTAGGCCTCTTTTACGGCAACTTCGGTGGTTCAGGTTATGATAAGTCGAATTAGGTTCGCCAGAAAAGTAAGTAATAATAATTGTGTGTATATGTGGTGTAATAGGGCCATAGCCCTCTATTTCCCGGCAACGTTCTTGTTTAGGTTAGGCCTCTTCGATATTTTCGATTATCGATATTTTCTAACAATCGAAACTCAGAAACAATCTACACCTATATATATATATATATATATATATATATATATATATATATATATATATATATATATATATATATATATATATATATATATATATATATATATATATATATATATATATATATATATATATATATATATATATATATATATATATATATATATATATATATATATATATATATATATATATATATATATATATTTTATTTCTCCTCTGGTGGGCAAAGGCCAGAGGCCAACCAATGTTCCACCAGAGTTGGGAGGAAAATCGGAAACATGGTCTAATTAAAGGCAGACATGACCTGATACACGGCGTTTAAAGGTGCCTAAGTCATAGGAAGTTAGGAAAATAGATGTAGGAAGTGTGTTCCAGACTTTACCAGTAGAGTACATGTAAGATTGAGCATAGCGGTTAAGTCTGGGGTAATAGAGTTGGACAGAGAAAGGATGAGACTGTGTAGAAAGACGAGTCGCACGAACCCTTCTTAATGGAGGAGGTACGCGACGAGAGAGTTCAGAAGAGCAATGTCCATTGTAATAGCGATAGCATAGAGAGAGTGAAGCAACAAATCGACGGGCAGAAAGAGATTGGAGTGAATTAGTGAGAGCAGGAGAATTGATAAGGCGAAAAGCTCTAGACTCCACCTTTTCCAGGAGAGCTGTGTGTGTGGAACCACCCCAGATGTGTGACTCATACTCCATACAGGGGCGAACAACACCCCTATACAGAGCAAGCAACTGGGGTGGTGTGGAGAAATATTGAAGGCGCCTCAGAACACCCAACCTCTTAGAAGCTTGTTTAGAAAGAGAAGTAATGTGATCTTTCCAAGAAAGATCACGAGAAAAAGAAATACCGAGAATATTAAGGAGAGAGATGAAGGTTTGAGTTGCGTGTTTTCGAAGAAGATATCGTAGTTGTGTGGAAGATCGTGTCGAGTAGAGAGATGGAGGAATTGAGTTTTTGAGGCATTGAAAACGACCATGTTTTCTTTGCCCCAATTTGAAATGAGAGATAGATCAAATGTTAGTTGCTCCAAGGCCACCCTCCTTGCCTCTATTAACTGTTGCTTTAACTTTCAAAATGAAAAGAGTAATGAAGGGTGGAGTCATCACTTAAATACCATGTGATACCAGGGGTGGAGGTACCCTGGGGGCTTAACGCTCCGGGACATTGCAACACCAATGGTACCCCAGGGACATGGGTTCCCATCCTGGGGGTTCCTGAGGCCCCTCTGGGGCTCACCCTGGGACCTCACCCGTGTCCTCAATATGTGTGCGCAACTACTATATATATATATATATATATATATATATATATATATATATATATATATATATATATATATATATATATATATATATATATATATATATATATATATATATATATATATATATATATATATATAAAATTGTTTGTGTGAAATGTTAGATGCAACCACCTATAAATTTTACCACGAGCCGGCCCTGATATATATATATATATATATATATATATATATATATATATATATATATATATATATATATATATATATATATATATATATATATATATATATATATATATATATATATATATATATATATATATATATACTCGTATGATGAATATATTGAAGAAGTTTTAACAAGACAACTCATGAAACACAATTACCAAAGTACAAGTATATGCATACATATTTCTATTTATACTGAGCAACATAGATTATGCATGTATCTAAAGTCTAGACAATGGTGTAGTGTATCATTGTACTCCACCCGTCTCACCGACTTTGGAAAGTTATAAAAAAAAAGTTTTGTTTTTTCATAAAAAAAAGGAGAAAACTAAAGTTAAAAAATTTTGGTTTACTCTAAAATTGACAGTGAAAAACGTTCCCGCGCTATTTAATAAGATATATGACGTCGATATGAGAATTGAATAATAAAATAAATAAATACAAACTAAAATTTTGGGCTCTTATAATTTGGTGATATTAAAGGAAAAATCGCAACAAAGATTATCAAGGTATAAATAATATAATTAATGA
>SEYY01006669.1:5000-7500 GCA_009176605.1 Armadillidium nasatum | reverse complement strand
ACAATGTCAATTCTATCTTTGCTTCTTATTCTTTCTCTCCTGTAGTTTCTTCTGATAGCACAATTTCCAATTTACCTTCTACTAAAGCTGAACTCTTCACTTAAACGTTTGCCTCTAACTCTACCTTAGACGATTCCAGAGTTATTCTTTCTTCATCAACCCCCTCCAACTCATTTATGCCTACAATTGTAATTTCTTCTAAAGATGACACTTCTGCTCTCTCAGAGCTTAACACTAAGAAATTGTATGGTCATGATGGCATTCCTTCTGCGATTCTCAAAATTTGTCCTTCTGAGCTTGCACACAGCCTTGGTAAACTATTTTGTCTCTGTCTCTTCACTTCGACCTTCCCTTCTTGCTGGAAACGTGCGCTCATTCAACTTGTTCCGAAGAAGGGGGACCCCTCTCAACCTTCCAACCCGTCCCATTTCTTTAATCTCCGTTCTTTTTAAAGTTTTCGAATCTCAGATGGAAACATCTCAATTCTTCAAATCTTATCTCTGATCTCCTTTATGACTTACATAAAAAACTCTTGAGTAATTGGTGAATCTTTTGCTATCGCGCTGGACATTTCGAAAGCCTTCGATAGGGACTAGTACAAAGCTTTGATTTCTAAATTTCCCTCTTTCGGAATTTATCCTTCTCTCTGATTTTGTTTCCGCTCGTTTCTATAGCTGCTGTTGTAGACGGCCACTGTTCATACTTTAAATCTGTTAATAGTGGCATTTCTCATTATTCCGTCCTGTCCCCAACACTTTTTATACTTTTCATTAAAAAATCTTCTCTATTACTTCATTACCTATCCGATCCTATGCTGATGACTCCACTCTTCATTACTCCTTTCAGTTTGAAAGGCGCTCCTCCTAGGAACAGTTAATTGACGCTAGAATGGTGGACTTGGAACTTTTGACCTCTGATTTTTCTCGCATTTCAAATTGAGAAAGAGAAAACATAGTTTTCTTTTCAATGCATCAAAAAATTAGTTCCTCCATATCTCTACTCGCACTATTTTTCATAAAACTGTGACATCTTCGAAAACACACAACTCAAGCCTTCATCTGTCCTTAATTTTCTCTAGTGATCTTTCCTGGAAGGATCATATCTCTTTCTAAGCAAACTTCTAAGAGGTTGGGTGTTCTATTGCGCCTTGGTGATTTTTTTAACGAAAATCCAGTTGCTTTCTCTTTAAGTGTGTTGTTCTCCACTGTATGGAATACGCCTCACACATCTGGGTTAGTTTCACTCTTGCAGCCCCTCCTTTCTCACTAATTCTCTCCAGTCTCTTTCTGCCCTTAGAACTGTTGCTTAACTCACTATATACTATCGCTAGTACAATGGACACTGCTCTTCTGAACTCTCCCGTTGCTTTTTCCCCCATTGAGAAGCGCTTGTCTAACATGCCTTTCTACAGAGTCTTGTCCTTTCTCTGTCCAACTGTCTGACCCCAGACGTAACCGCTATGCCTAATCTTATATGTACTCTACTGGTAAAGTCTGGAACACACTCCCTTTTTCTGTTTTCCCAACTTCTTTTGAATTGCACACTTTCAAGCTCCGTCTTGTATCGGTGCATGTCGGCGTTTAACGATTGGGTTCCGGTATTGCCCCAACTCTGGTGGAAATTTGTACATCTCTGCTCTTTATTACCAAAGGAGGTATAATATATATATATATATATATATATATATATATATATATATATATATATATATATATATATATATATATATATATATATATTGTGCTGAATATGCATGGTGAGGAGGTGAGGGTGGTAAAGAGACGTGAGTTTTTGGTGTGGAGTATTCGCAAGCGAATGAGGAAACATGCTGGAAATCACCAACAGGATGGAGAAATACGTAAGAGTGGTGGGATCTTTGTACCCAATCTTGGTCGACAAAAAAAATGGATGTAGTAGTAAAGAAAGTAATTTTTGAAAGTACTCTGATCCCAATTTTGTTATATGGGACAGAGACTTGAAGAACGACAACAAGAGAAGAAAGAAGAATTGAAATAGCAGAGATGAGGGTGCTGCGGTTGACGGTGGGAAAGACCAGGAAGGAGAGGATAATAAAAAAAAAGAATTAGAGAAAGAGGGGCTGGACCAATAATTCAAAAGAAAGATGCAGCAAGACTGAGATGGTTGGGACACGTGTGGAGGATGCGGGAGGGAAGAGCTGCTAGATGGAGGTGAGAGTGGACGCCAAGAGGAAGAAGACCGAGAGAGAGACAAAGGAGAGATGGATGAGTCAGTTGGAGATTCACTGAGGCGACATCAGGTGTCTACGGTGGAGCAGTTGGTGGAAGATGGAATTATTTATCTAGATGGATACAAGTGCTGGACCCGATGACAAGCTCCTAGAGCCTTACTGGGATCGTATATATATATATATATATATATATATATATATATATATATATATATATATTATATATATATATATATATATATATATATATATATATATATATATATATATAATATATATAAATTAATAAAT
>SEYY01006668.1:70000-71737 GCA_009176605.1 Armadillidium nasatum | reverse complement strand
AGTCTAGGGCATTTCGTCTCATCAACTCTCCTGCTCTTTTTTTTTTTTTTTTTTTTTTTTTTTTTTTTTTTTTTTTTACACATCACCACCACTCACGGGCAAAGCCCTATTCAAGGAGGGGGTGTTGAAAGAATAAAAATAAAAGTAAATAGAGTACAAAATCCAGAAAATAAAAACCACCCCCACAGTACCCACCTAACGCAAATTTCTCAGGTGGGCGCAGACGCGGGCTTTAAAGAAATTGAGATTAAATCAGAGGGAAACACAGAAAGATGGGAAGAGAGTTCCACAAGACAGAGGTGGCAGGAAAGAAAGAGGCACCACAGCGGACAAGCTGGAGTTGCCTATGTCCACGCAAAATTGATGCGCGGACATTGCACCCCTTGTGCTGCGAGGACGCCGTAAAGGTGGAGGTACACGGGTGGATAGTTCCCTCGAGCATTTGCCGCTGTAGTACCTATAGAAAAGTGACAAGGCACCAACATCGCGTCGCAAAGATAAAGAATCAAGAGAATTGGAAAGAGCGGAACAGTTTATAAGTCTTTTAGCCTTTGACTCAACCCTATCCAAAAGACGGGTGAAACCTGAGCCACCCCAGATATGAGAGCAGTACTCATACAAGGGCGGATGAGACCCTGTATAATTGGAGTAACTGCAGGAAGAAAAAAATTCTCGCAGTCTAAACAGAACTCCCAGCTTCTTTGAGGCCGCCCTAGCAACCATTGTGATATGAGGTTTCCAAGACATTTTTTGTTTATGTGAAGGCCAAGGATGTTTATATTGTCAACAGGAGAGACGGGAGAACCATCGAAAGAAATAGAAAAGTTAGGAGGTGTCTTTGAGAGGAGAGATTTCTAGAAGTTGAGTTTTTAAAGAGTTGAATTTCACAAGGTTGAGACGACCCCACTGGGAAATTCTATCCAGATCGGCAAGAATGGAATCGGAAAGATGAAGACGAGAAGCAACTCTAGAAGCAAAGGAGGGAGCAGATTTGAAATGAGTAGAAGAATGGAGGGTTGAGTCATCGGCATAAGAATGTATAGGGTTAGATGAACAGCTGAGAAGATCATTAATGAAAGTAGGAATAGGAGATAGGACAGAACCCTGAGGAACACCACTATTGACAGGAAAGGAAGAAGGTCGCTCCATCGACAACAGCCGAAATGGAACGATTAGAAAGAAATCTAGACATAAGTAAGCAAAGAGAAGGAGGAAACCCAAAGGAGGGGAGCTTGGAAAGCAGTGACGCATGCCATGACCCGTCAAACGCCTTAGATATGTCAAGCGCCACCACACAAGATTCCCCATGGTCCCTATGGGCAGAAGACCATAAATCTGTGAGATAGGAAAGTATATCACCAGTAGACCTCGAACGCCGAAAGCCATACTGATGATCAGAAAGAAGGGAATAGGATTTCCAGATGATCCAAGAAAGGAGAGATGATAATGGTTTCAAAGTTTTTAGACAGAATACAAGTGAGAGCTATAGGGTGATAGTTGGAAGGATCAGAGTGGCTACCTTTCTTCGGATAGGCTGAACTATTGCGCGCTTCCAACACTGAGGGAAAGTACTAGTATTGAGGCATAGAGAGAAAAGTTGAACGAGGGACGGAGCCAGCTCAGAAGCACACTCCCTTAAAACTCGGGGAGGAATGCCATCCGGGCCGCTTGCCTTCCTAACGTTCATAGATTTCAGAAGCCCATGCACCTGATCAAATGTAATCACAGGTAAAGGCA
>SEYY01006668.1:55000-65000 GCA_009176605.1 Armadillidium nasatum | reverse complement strand
GGCATTTCGGTGCCACTAACTGGTCTGACTTGCGGTCGTACTTTTCTGATTTTCCATGGAATAATTACTGTTTCCGTGGGAGGGGTCCCTCAGAATGTGCAGAGCGCATAACTGAGGTGATTCTCTCTGGCATGGAGGCGTACATTCCATATTCTTTCCCTTCCACTAAACCTAATAAACCTTGGTATAACTCTGCTTGTTATCTGCTATCCGACGCAGGGATGCTGCCTTCAGGGACTACCGTCGTCTTCAAACTCCAGAATCTCATGCAACTTATATTTCATCCCAGAATCGTGCAAAATCTATTCTTCGAGATATTAAAAACTCTTTTCTCCGTCGCAAATGCAATAATCTTTCTGGCACCTCTTCCTCTCGCCCTTTCTGGCATTTTGCAAAAAATGTCAACTCTAACTTTGCTTCTTCCTCTTTCCTTCCTCTAGTATCTTCTGACGGTTCAACTTCCGTTTTGCCTTCCTCTAAAGCTGAACTTTTTGCTCAAACTTTTGCCTTAAATTCAACCTTAGACGATTCCGGAGCTGTTCCTACTCCTTCAACCCCCTCTAACTCATTTATGCCTAAAATTGTAATTTCTTCTAAAGACGTCACTTCTGCTCTCTCTGAGCTTAACACTAAGAAGGCGTACGGTCCTGATGGTATTCCTCCTGTGGTTCTCAAAACTTGTGCTTCCGAGCTTGCACCCTGCCTTGGTAAACTATTTCGTCTATGTCTTTCTACTTCAACCTTCCCTTCTTGCTGGAAACGTGCGCTCATTCAGCCTGTGCCGAAGAAGGGGGACCCTTCTCAGCCCTCTAACTATCGTCCTATTTCTTTAACCTCCGTTATTTTTAAAGTTTTCAAATCTATCCTTAACAGGAAGATTTGGAAACATCTCAATTCTTCTAATCTTATCTCTGATCGCCAGTATGGCTTTCAAAAGAAACGCTCTACTGGTGATCTTCTTTCCCTTCTCTCTGACTCTTGGTCCTCCGCTCTTCGGCATTTCGGTGAATCTTTTGCTGTGGCGCTGGACATATCGAAAGCTTTCGATAGAGTCTGGCACAAAGCTTTGATTTCCAAACTTCCCTCTTTCGGAATCTATCCTTCTCTCTGTGACCTCTCTGATTTCCTTTCCAGTCGTTCTATAGCAGCTGTTGTAGACGGCCACCGTTCATCCTATAAATCTATTAATAGTGGTGTTCCTCAAGGATCTGTCCTATCCCCAACACTTTTTCTGCTTTTCATTAATGACCTTCTCTCTATTACTTCATCTCCTATCCACTCCTATGCTGATGACTCCACCCTTCATTACTCTTTTCATTTTGAAAGGGGCCCCTCCCAGCAACAGTTAATAGAGGCAAGGAGGGTGGCCTTGGAGCAACTAACCTCTGATCTATCTCTCATTTCAAATTGGGGCAAAGAAAACATGGTCGTTTTCAATGCCTCAAAAACTCAATTCCTCCATCTCTCTACTCGACACAATCTTCCACACAACTATGATATCTTCTTCGAAAACAACACGCAACTCAAACCTTCATCTCTCCTTAATATTCTAGGTGTTTCTTTTTCTCGTGATCTTTCTTGAAAAGATCACATTACCTCTCTTTCTAAACAAGCTTCTAAGAGGTTGGGTGTTCTGAGGCGCCTTCAGAATTTCTTCACACCACCCCAGTTGCTTGCTCTGTATAGGGGTGTTGTTCGCCCTTGTATGGAGTATGCGTCACACATCTGGGGTGGTTCCACACATACAGCTCTCCTGGAAAAGGTGGAGTCTAGCTTTTCGCCTTATCAATTCTCCTGCTCTTACTAATTCACTCCAATCTCTTTCTGCCCGTCGAAATGTTGCGTCACTCTCTCTATACTATCGCTATTACAATGGACACTGCTCTTCTGAACTTTCTCGTCGCATACCTCCTCCATTAAGAAGGGATTCGTGCGACTCGTCTTTCTACACAGTCTCATCCTTTTTTCTGTCCAACTCTCTGACCCCAGACTTAACCGCTATGCTCAATCTTACATGTACTCTACTGGTAAAGTCTGGAACACACTTCCTTCATCTATTTTCCCAACTTCCTATGACTTAGGCACCTTTAAACGCCGTGTATCAGGTCATGTCGGCCTTTAATTTGACCATGTTTCCGACTTTCCTCCCAACTCTGGTGGAACATTGGTAGGCCTCTGGCCTTTGCCCACCAGAGGAGAAATAAAATATATATATATATATATATATATATATATATATATATATATATATATATATATATATATATATATATATATATATATATATATATATATATATATATATATATATATATATATATATATCTTTTTATACCCCTGTTTGAAGCTTAAATTAGTAATTAGGCATTTTTATTCACTATATGAGTTAAAACATTTTAAAAAATTTGTTAAGACAACTGTCGAGCTTTCGTGCTCATCACTCGAGACACTTCTTCAGGACCTGAAGAAGTGTCTCAAGTGATGAGCACGAAAGCTCGACAGTTGTCTTAACTAATTTTTTAAAATGTTTTAACTCATATAGTGAATAAGTGCCTAATTACTAATTTAAGCTTCAAACACGTGTATAAAAAGAATAAATATATACATTTACGGTTCTAAATAGTAAATTACAATATATATATATATATATATATATATATATATATATATATATATATATATATATATATATATATATATATATATATATATATATATATATATATATATATATATATATATATATATATATATATATATATATATATGGGCTTAACCCACGGGGTGATAGGGTAGGCTAGACCATTTCGGTGATGGGGTTGATACCACCAAGATCTTGAAACCGACTTATCCTGGTGCATGGTCTTTTTCATTAACTTCTGAAACATTCGTGGTCTCTTTTGTATATTCCACTTTGTCGAACGCAAACTCTCTTCTTCTAGATCTCATTCTTGTTACTAACTGAAACCCAGGTGCCTGAGTGTTCTGACAACAAACCCTACTTTATCTTCAATTTTCTGCCAAAGGCTGATGTTTCGCATATGTGGCCAACGATGTTGTCTGTTCTTGTGTCTCTAATTTGGAGTCTTCTGAATTCTCTTCTTTCCTGCAACTCTACAACTAAATTTATTTGTTCTGTACATTTGTCTCCTAATTCTAGAGAATATAATAAATTCCTTGACTATTTTAACTCCAAAATAGAACACATTCTTTTTCTTCACTTTTCTCTGAAATCATCATTTTAGGAGATTTCAATGTTCATCACCGCCAATGGCTTTCATCTAGCTCTCATGATCCAGCTGGTGAACTAGCCTACCACTTTTCTATCTTGAACAACCTTGATCAGTTGGTGCATCTCCTTACCCGTATCCCTTCTTCTTATCCTCTACCTTATTAAACCTTTTTTAAAACTCTTATTAAAATATTAAACTCTTTCCTCCTCTGGGTTCGTCCGATAACCTTCTTATCTCTGTATCTTGTTCTGTCTCTTCAAGTTTTCCGCAAGAACGACCCCCGCCTTCGAACGAGGAGACGTTTCTAGCATTTCGGTGCCACTAACTGGTCTGATTTGCAGTTGTACTCTTCTGATTTCCCAAGGAATGATAACTGTTTCCATGGGAGAGGTCCCTTGGCGTGTGCAAATCGCATAACCGAGGTAATTCTCTCTGGCATAGAGGCGGACATTCCACTCTTTCCCTTTTAATAAACATAGCAAACCTTGGTTTAACTCTGATTTTTCTCGTGCTATTCGCCTCAGGGACGCTGCCTTCAGGGACTACCGTCGTCTTCAAACTCCAGAAATTCATGCAACTTACATTTCATCCCGGAATCATTTTCCACGACACCAAAAACTAATTTCTACACAGAAAATGAAATAATCTTTCTGGTTTTTCTTCTCACGCTCCTTCTAGCATTTTGCAAAAATGTCAACTCTAACTTTACTTCTACCTCTTTTCCTCCTTTACTATCTTCAGACGGCAAAACTGCAGTTTTGCCTTCTTCTAAAGCTGAACTCTTTGCTCAAACGTTTGCCTCTAATTCAGCCTTAAGAGGATTCCGGAGCTGTTCCTACCCCTTCAACTCTCTCGAACACATTTATGCCTAAAATTGTAATTTTTTCTAAAGACGTCATTTCTGCTCTCTATGATCTTAACACTAAGAAGGCGTACGATCCTGACTTTATTCCTTGCGGTTCTCAAAACTTGTTCTTCCGAGTTTGTACCCTGCTTGGTAAACTATCTCGTCTTTGTGTTTCTACTTCAACCTTCCCTTCTTATTGGAAACGTGCTCTCACTCAACCTGTACCGAAGAAGGAGGACCCATCTCAACCCTCGAACTATCGTCCCATTTCTTTAACCTCCGTCTTTCTAAAGTTTTTGAAACTATCCATAACAGGAAGATTTGGAAACATCTCAATTCTTCGAATCTTACCTCTGATGATCAGAATAGCTTTTTTAAGAAACGCTCTAATGGTCTTCTTTCCCTTCTCTCTGACTCTTGGCCTTCCGCTTTCGGGATTTCGGTGAATCTTTTTCTGTGGTGCTGAACATATCGAAAGCTTTCGATGTAGTCAGGCACAAAGCTTTGATTTCTAAACTTCCCTCTTTCGGTATCTATCCTTCTCTCTGTGATCTTCTCTACAATTTCCTTACCATTCGTTCTATAGCAGCTGTTGTAGACGGCCACCGTTCTTCCTTTAAATCTATTAATAGTAGTGTTCCTCAGGGTTCTGTCCTAACACCAAGACTTTTTCTACTTTTCATTAATGAACTACTGTTACTTCATCTCCTATCCACCCCTATGCTGATGACTCCATCCTTCATAACTGCTTTTAATTTAAAAAGGAGCCCCTCCCAACAGCAGTTAATAGATACAAAAGGGTAGCCTTGTTGCAACTGATCTCTGATCTATTTTGTATTTCAATTTGAGGTAGAGAAAACATGGTAATTTTCAATACCTCGAACACTCAATTTCTCCATTTTCTACTCGACACAATCTTCCACAACTATGATACATTCTCCGAAAACTCACAACTCAAACCTTCATTTCTCCTTAATATTCTCGGTGTTTCTTTTTCTCGTGATCTTTCTTGGAAAGATCACATTACTTCTCTTTCTAAACAAGCTTCTAAGAGGTTAGATGTTCTGAGGAGCCTTCAGAATTTCTTCACTCCACCCTAATTGCTTGCTCTTTATATGGGTGTTGTTCGTCCCTGTATGAAGTATGCATTACACATCTGGGGTGGTTCTACTCATACAGCTCTACTTGAAAAGGTGTAGTCTAGGGCTCTTCTACTTATCAATTCCTCTGCTCTCACTAATTCTCTCAAGTCTCCTTCTGCCTGTCGAATTGTTGCGTCACTTTCTCTTTACTATCGCTATTACAATGGACACTGCACTTCTGAACTCTCCCGTCGCATACCTCCTCCATTAAGAAGGGCTCGTGTGACACGCCTTTCTGCTCAGCCTCTTCCTTTCTCTGTCCATATATATATATATATATATATATATATATATATATATATATATATATATATATATATATATATATATATATATATATATATATATATATATATATATATATATATATATATATATATATATATATATATATATCTTCTTCTTCAGCTCCCAGGTAAGCATTATCTACAAGTCAGTCGGTTTACCCACTCTCTCCAGTCTCTCAGATCTCCTAAAGCGTTGCTCCTCCTAAGCTCATCCAGGTCAAGGAAGCCATGTTTTTTAAGCACCGCCTCCTCCTCCTCATCTTTCTACCTCTCCACAGTCTTCCTCTCTGTCTTCTTCCTTCCATTCCCAACACCTCTTCGCCACCCTTTGGTTATCCATTATTTCCAGGTGACCCAGCCACCTTAATTGAGCCCTTTATATCTTATTCATGATAGGGCCTACCCTACCTTTTCTCTAATTTCCTTACTTCTCACCGTATCTCTTCTACTCTTTCCCAGAATTGTTCCGAGGGATCTCATTTCAGTAGTCTGTATCCTGCTTCTTGACTTTGTGGTTGTTGTCCAATACTCCTCCCCATAAATCAATATCGGTGTCAGAATGGTCTCAAAAATGATTTTATTCATCTGTAAAGGTACGTTCGCAATGGATAAAAAAAACTACACATCTACCATATTTGCGGATAGCGACATCTTTTGTGATATCGCAATCCGCACCTTCTCCTTTCTCGAATACACTTCCAAAACACTTAACAGATTCGACCTCTTCGATACTAATTCCATCGATCTGAATGTCTAGTTCTTCCACATCTCTCTATCATTATCCTCAGGATCACAGTTTTGTCCTTATTCATCCACAGACCAGCCACTTCACAACACTCATTCTATTTATTTAACCCGGTCTCTACATCTTATCTATCAAAACTTCAGAACGTAATATCGTCTGCATATGCAAAAATACCATGATCTGCTTCTACTTATCACTGCTCCTTAAATCTCTGAATGATCTTGTCTTTGTAAGCAACGAACAGCACAGGTGACAACACACTACCTTGTTTCACCCGTGTTTTCACTTTACACCATCTTTCATTTTCGTGTCCAGCACGTACTCTGTGTGCATGAACAGAATCTGTACAGACTCTCGACTACTCTCAACATTCTACCTGATATTCCTTAATCTCTTTCCGAAATTACTTCTGGGTACCGAATCAAAAACCTTCTTCAAATCTATAAAACCTACATTTACTCCGATGTTATATTCCTTTTATCTCTTAATTATTTATCTCAAACCGAAGATAGATCCGTTGTTCCTCTACCTGGTCTACATGCATGTTGTCCTTCACAAAGCTGTGGTTCAATTTTTTCCCTCAAGATCTTTTCTGTCATATTTTCATAAATCTTTACTCTATGGTTTATTAATGATAACCCCTGTAATTTGAACATATTCGAGAATCTCCTTTGCCTTTACATATTGGAATAATTAATGCTTTCCCCATTTTTCCGGCACTTGACCCCTACACCAATGCATGTTTTAGTATCCTGTTAAGGATAGATTCGAAAACTTTAGAGAGAACGGAGGTCAAAGAAATAGGACGGTAGTTGGAGGGTTGAGAGGGGTCCCCCTTCTTCGGCACAGGCTGAATGAGCGCACGTTTCCAGCAAGAAGGGAAGGTTGAAGTAGAGAGACAAAGACGAAATAGTTTACTGAGGCAGGGTGCAAGCTCGGAAGCACAAGTTTTGAGAACCACGGGAGGAATACCATCGAGACCATACGCCTTCTTAGAGAGAGCAGAAATGACATCTTTAGAAAAAATTGTAATTTTAGGCATAATTGAGTTAGAGGAGGTTGAAGAGGGAGGAATAGCTCCGGAATTGTCTAAGGTTGAATTAGAGGCAAAAGTTTGAGTGAAGAGTTCAGCATTAGAAGAAGGTAAAACAGCAGTTGTGCCGTCGGAAGATCCTAAAGGAGGGAAAGAAGAAGCTCAGTTAGAGTTGACAGTTTTTGCACAATGAAGAAGAGGAACCAGAAAGATTATTGCATTTTCTTCGGAGAAAAACTTTTTTGGTGTAAGAAGGATAGATTTTGCATGATTCCGGGTTGAAATATAAATAGCGTGAGTTTCTGGAGTATGAAGACGATAGTAATCCCTGAAGGCAACATCCCTTCGGCGGATAGTCGAGAACTAGCAGAATTAAACCAAGGTTTTTTAGGTTTAGTACAAGGGAAAGAAAATGGAATGTACGCCTCCATGCCAAAGAGAATCACCTCGGTAATACGTTTTGCATACTTCGAGAGACCCCTCGAAGAGGGAGAGAAGAAGAGAGGTGATATTCAACAAAGTGGAAATTGGAGTGTAGACCACGAGTGTTGGAGAAATTAATGAAAAAATTAGACCGTGCATCAGTACAAGCCGGCTGCAAAATCCTGGTGGCACCACCCTGCGGACCCAACCCCAATATTCCTATTCTCATTCATTCTACACATATGCCCAAACCACCTTAATACTCCCTTTTCAGCTCTATCCACTATTCCCCTCTTCCATCCACACATCTCCCTTATTCTTTCGTTTTTGATTCTATCTACCCTCCTTAACCCACATATAGACCTCAATTCTTTCATCTCAAAAACTTCTCATCTTTTCATCACCCATACTTCACAAACATACATTACTGATGGGAGACACATACTCTTAAACATTATTACCTTTATGTTTTCAATATTCTCTCCTTCTTCCACACTTCCCTCAGTCCCCCCATCACTATTCTTTATTTCCCCTTTCATCCAACCTTTTCTCTCCACCAGCATTCCCAGATATTTAAACTCTTCTACCTCCTAAAATTTCTCTCCCCCTATCTCGACACCCTCCCCATTCCTTCCCTCTTACTGCCTCATCCCTGCACCTAATCCTCATCACTTTACTCTTTGTTGAGTTTACTCTCAATCTCTTCGACGCACATTCCCTCACAAACTCCCTCACCATCATTCTCAGCTTCTCCACAGATTCCCCAACTAACACCGTATCATCCGCAAACAACAAGACATTTAAATCCCATTCACCCTCTCCACTTCTCAACCTAATACCCTTTCCTTCCCTCTCCATCCCCCTAACAAAACCATCCATTAGCACATTAAACAACCACGGAGACATAACACACCCTGCCTTAGTCCAACTACCACGTTAAACTATTCAGTCAGTTCTCTCCTCACCGTCACCCTCGCTCTACAGTTCTCATAAAAGGATTTAATCTCATTCAGTAATCTGATTCTCACTCCCCCCTCCCTTAGAACCTCAAACAACTTCCTTCTAAAAACTTTATCATACGCCTTTTCCAAAACATACCCTACTCTATCTTTCTCACGCAATTTCTCACCAATCATTCTCAGTGCAAACATCTGATCCACACATCCCCTACCCTCTCTAAAACCTCCTATTCCTCCCCCTCTCTCTCTCTTGTTAATTCTTTCACTTTCGATACTAAGACTCTCCCATAAATTTTACCTACTACCCTCAACAAACTTATCCCCTATAACTCCTATACACCATCTTATCCCCTTTCCTTTTATGTATCGGTACTATACAAGCATCTTGCCACTCCTAAGGCACTCTTCCCTCTTCCCAACACACATAAAACATTCTCACCAACCAGTCAACTATCTCTTCCGCTCCCACCCTTATCATCTCCCCATATATACCATCCATTCCTGCCAACTTTTCCTTCTTCACCTTTCCCACCGCGATTTTTACCTCCTCTCTAATAATACTCCCCTTTTCTTCTAATATCATCTCCTCATTATTCCCCACTACTCCACCACTTCCCACCCCGTCAAGAAATCATTAAAGTGTCTTTTCCATCTCTCCCCAACCTCCCTCTCTCCTTGCACCACATCACCTTCTTCCCCCTCACTCTCTCTCCTCGCTTTATTTACCTCCTTCCAAAACATCTTACCTCTTTCCTTAAAATATTCTGCCAACTTTCTACCCTACTCCTCTTCCACTCTCCTTTTCGCCCTCTTCACCCCCTACACCACTCCTTATACTCTTCCCAATCCCTATCCTACTTCCTGCTTAAATACTCACAAAAGGCCTCCTTTTTTTCCTTTTAACTATATTCACCAACTCTTCATTCTACCACTCACTCCCCTACCATTTCCTATTTTTTCCACCCCAACATACTCTTCTCGCAACCTCCACTAACGCTCCCTTCAGTTTACTCCACTCCTTCTCCAACCCTTCCATCTCGCTCCTCCTCCCTTATCCCTTTTATGTAGTCATCTCTCTTCTCCTCTCCTTCTAACCTTTCCACCCGTACTATCTCCTCCACCATCCCCCTTCCTTCTATCCTCCTTTAACTATTATTTTCGTCACCACCAAATAATGGTCCGAAATACACCTTAAGCTGTCGTTAAATTTTATTTTCATTGTTTTATTAATTATGAATATTTTTATGTTACGATAGAAAAATTAATAAGTTTCTTAAAGTAATGCACGGTAATGGGATTTTGTTCATAATTAAATTCTAACAAAACTTTCA
>SEYY01006668.1:47500-50000 GCA_009176605.1 Armadillidium nasatum | reverse complement strand
GAGAGCTGTCTGAATGAAATACACGAAGGAAACCCCATCTATAAAGAACAAACAGCTGGAGTGGAGTGAAGAAATTTCAAAATTACCTCAGAGCAACCAATCAATCTCTAAGAAACTTATTTAGAAAGAAAAATAATGTGAACCTCCCAAGAAAGATACCGAGTAAAAGATACTCCGAGAATATTTAGGACAGATAAAGGTTTGAGTTGTGTTTTCGAAGATGTCATAGTTGTTTGGAATATTATGTCGAACAGAAAGATGGTGAACTAAGGTTTTGATGTGCTGAAAACAACTATGATTTTTCTTCTTCGTAATGAAATTCATTAACGATAAGAGGTTAGTTTCTCCAGGACTACCCTCCTAGCGATAATTAAACGCTGATGAGTGGGATGGACTTCAAACTGAAAAGATTAATAGAGGGTATAGTTATCGCCTTAAGAGTGGATTAGTAATGAAGTAATAGAGAGAAAGTCACCAATGAAAAACAGAAAAATATTTGGTTATTTAACAGATATCTGAGGAACACCACTATTAACAGACTTAAAGAATGAAAGGTGGACATCTAGACCATCAGACGCACGGCCACAGAGAGAAGGATAGATACCGAAAGAGGGAAGTTTAGAAATCAAAGCTTTGTGTCATGCTCTACTGAAGCCTTTTTGATATGTTTTTAGTGTCACAGCAAAAGATTCACAGAAACGCCATAAAGCAGAGTACCAAGAGTCGGAGAAAAGACATAGATCACTTGTAATACGAAATACTAAACTCCTGGATTACACTGTTCGAAATAAATGTACTTGAATTCAACATTAATGAAAGTAAAATGTAAGTAAAAATTCCTTTTCGCTCCCTTGCCCTTTGATTCGATCCTTTTCGCGTTTCGCCGTGTACCATCGCTTCATATTGGAGTGTCTATGCTCCCACTATCTCTCCACTCCAATTATTCACACAAATTTACAAGCGGTAACTCTTACATTACTTTTCTAAAACAAAAAATAAATAAAGAATGGAAAAAAAAGCGAAACTCAAAGCAGCCTCGGAGATGCTTCGAGGGGCAGCATCAAAGAATGCCCCTCATCCACCCCTCACCCCATTATCACTTGAGAGTTGGAGGCCTTCGATGATGGAGATGGTGCACCGGTTCACGGTCTTCTTTTTTCTATATCCCCCTTGTCGAACACCATCTCTCTTCTTCTAAACTTCATCTCTTGTTCTTAAACGAAACTCAGGTGCTTGAGTGTGCTGACAGCAAACCTTATTCTGTTACATCTTACTGTCTCTATCCTCAATTTTCATCCAAAGCTCTCTTGCAATTCTACTACTAAATTTATTTGTTCTGTCTATTTATCTTCTAACTCTACCGACAATAAAAAATCTTCGACAATTTACGCTTCTTCTCCTTTCTCCGATATCATCATTTTTGGTGAATTCACCACCACCAATGGCTTTCATATAGCTCTCATGATCCAGCCGGTGAACTCTCCTATGAGTTTTCTATCCAGAACAACCTTGGGCAGTTGGTACAACTTCCTATCCGTATCCATAACCGTCTTGGTGGTGAACCTAACATACTTGGTCTTTTCTTACCTCTTATCCTTCTCCTTATATTATTAAACTTTTTCCTCCTCTGGGCTCATCCGATCACCTTCTTATCTCTGTATCTTGTTCGGTCTCTTCAAGTCTTCAGTAAGAACGGCCTCTGCTTTTCGGCGAGGAAACATTTCTGGCATTTCGGTGCTGCTAACTTGTCTGACTTGAGGTTGTGCTTCACTGATTTCCCATGGAATGTTTACTGCTTTAGTGGAAGGGGTCCCTCGAAGTGTGCTGAGCGCATAACCAAGGTAATTAATTCTCTCTGGCATGGAGGCATACTTTCCATATTCCTTCCCTTCTACTATACCTAAAAAAAATCTTGGTTGAACTCTACTTTTTCTCGCGCTATCTGCCGCAGGGATGCTCCCTTCAGAGATTACCGTCTTCAAACTCCTGAAACTCATTCACCTATGTTTCATCCCGGAATCGTGCAAAATCTACTCTTCGAGATACCAAAAACATCTTAATTCTTCTAATCTTATCTCTGATCGCCAGTATGTCATTTACTGGTGATCTTCTTTCCTAACTTTCTGATTCTTGGTCCTCTGCTCTTTGGGGTTTCGGTGAGTCTGCCACAAAGCCTTGATTTCCAAACTTTCCTCTTTCGGAATCTATCCTTCTCTCTAATTTCCTTTCCGGTCGTTCTATAGCAGCTGTTGTAGACGGTCACCGTTATTCTTTTAAATCTATAAATAGTGGTCTTCCTCAAGAATCTGTCCAATCTCTAACTCTCTTTCTAATTCTCATCAGTGACCTTCTCTCTATTACTTCGTCTCTTTTAAACTCCTATGCTGATGACTCCACCCTGAATTACTCCTTTCAATTTGAAAGACGCCCTCCCAACAGCAGTTGATAGATTCAAGAAGGATAGCCTTGGAGCAACTGACCTCTGATCTTTCTCGTATTT
>SEYY01006668.1:32500-35000 GCA_009176605.1 Armadillidium nasatum | reverse complement strand
TATATATATATATATATATATATATATATATATATATATATATATATATATATATATATATATATATATATATATATATATAATATATATATATATATATATATATATATATCACTGAGAGATAGAATGAGGAGTGAACTGGTGAGAGAGAAATTTGGGGTGGAATCAATTTTTGAATGCATAGAAAGAAACCAGCTGAGATGGTTTGGTCACGTGAAGAGAATGGGGGAGGGAGAGAGACAGAGAGATGCTGGAATGGAGACCAGAAGGAAGAAGACCTGCGGGAAGACCAAGGAAGAGATGGATGGAGGCGGTAGAAGAAGCCATACAACGAAGGAAAAAGACACTGGAAAAGGTGGAAGACAATCGAACGTTTGAGGACAGAAATGCGTGGAGAAAATTTTGGAGGAGTAGCACCCGACAGGCGTCAGCCTACCGGTTTGGACGGTGATGATGATGATGATGATGATGATGATGATGATATATATATATATATATATATATATATATATATATATATATATATATATATTATATATATATATATATATATATATATATATATATATATATATATATTCATAATACACTGACATAATGTTCAAATGAAACTTAAAAAGATTTGAGTTCTTGATACCATTTCTAAATTTTTCAGAAACTGAAGGCCCCATATATCTAGCAGACACCTCTGGAGGAGAAGTTGCGGCAAACCTTGGATAGCTGGGATGCAGTAAATGTTCACCACAATACCCCTCTCACTAGGAACCTTTTTCCATGTGAATACCAAGAGGTCTGGGTGGACTTGTTTATGAAGTATAATACCCCATTACCCAGCTCAGGGGCCGTGGAGAGGTTGTTTAGTCAAGGCTCTGACATTCTAAGACCAAAGAGGGCAGCCATTACATCCAGCAATTTTGAAAAATTTATTTTCATGAAAGGGAATATGACCCTTTTCAGAATGCAAGAGGAGAGCTACGAGGAGGAAGAGATCATAGATGGCTGAATAAATAATAATAAATTCTTTCTCATTTTTTGTTATATATTTGCATTTATCAAATAAAATTAAAAAAATAAAAAAAAAAAAAAAAAAAAAAAAAAAAGTTTTTTATTTTATTTATTTATTTTTTTTGCTTCAAAATTTGCGCTTTAAAATTTTTTTTTTATTTGCGGACATATGCGCTTTTGCTTTTGCGGACTAAATTTTTGAAAAAATGTGCGCTTTTGCATTTGCGGACAAAATTTTTAAAATTTGCGCTTTTGAGTTTGCGCTCTAAATTTTAAAATTTGCGCGCCCACCTCTGATATATATATATATATATATATATATATATATATATATATATATATATATATATATATATATATATATATATATATATATATATATATATATATATATATATATATATATACACAGTGTGAGTTGGGAGAACAGCACCAAATTAATGGAGTCTATTCTACACAAATGTATGATTTCAAAACCCAAAAGTTGTAATAAGGATTTCATTAGTTTAAACAACCAATTAATAGACTAGCATATGATAAGCAACATATAAAAAATTATCATTTGACTCTAGTAGTGTAAGTTGTGAATTATTTTGCGTGACAACTGTGATAAAGTGATAAACAATGCCACACTTTTATTCAAATATGAAATATGCAAATATGATGATTGTTTATGGTTTTTGCAACGGGAATAAACCAGGACTGAGAAGCTGATGAAATTTGTTTTAGCTCCGGCTCCGGAGCCATTGATTTGATTAGCTCCGTCTCCACTTTTGGTTTAATGATTTCCCTAATTCTTATACAGTTGTATTTAGGTATTACCGTCACCCCAGAAACATCAGCTCAAATGCAATTCCATGGCAACGGGACTAAAACCCTCATTCCTATATAGTAGTTTTGAATTGGGCACAACTTTGCTCGCACAATGCAAAGTCCAATTTTTTAAAATCAATACAACCAAATTTATAAAACAAAATGTATTCTTCATCAAAAGAAATAAACTATAATTTCAAAATTTTATTCAAAATGAATTTGTTTTAAGAAACAGTATGACTTTAATTAGATCGATCCTCTTTCAATGAGATTTGAAAGTCTGACAGAGTTATTCGAAGGGCCGAAATTAGGCGTTCCACACTAACGTGTTGTTGGCACTGAAGTTACAGTATGAGCAACATTCTGAAATATTCTTGAGTAATGTGGAATCGCCTTTAAGGCATTTATCTTTAATGATCCATCTATTTTCTCCATAGCAGACAAATCATGAAATATATGAAGCTTAAATTTAGCAATATGAGATCCTCGTTTACTATCTATTTTTTCTTTAGTCCGAAGGCTTTTAGCTTTCAGATCAAAGAACTCTTCATAAGCTGCTTCATCCTCAAAATTTAAAGATGATGATGAAGCTGAAGGTTTATTTACATCAAGTTTGTTATTTTTCATTTCCTTCTTTTTGAGTTGCTGATTGTTTTTAAGCATTATATTGTTCCATTCGAAT
>SEYY01006668.1:0-27500 GCA_009176605.1 Armadillidium nasatum | reverse complement strand
TTTAGTTATACATTAATGTGTAGAATACACGCCTGGTGTTTGATGCGTTACTCCTAACTCACCCAATATATATATATATATATATAATATATATATATAATATATATATATATATATATATATATATATATATATATATATATATATATATATATATATATATATTCCCCTTTGGTTCGTTCCTTTTCGCGTTTCACCTTCTCAGAGGGTCTCTAATGTATCCTCGCCTCATACTGGAGTGTCTATGCTCCGACTACCTCTCTACCTCATTTCTTCACATGTTCCCACAAATTTACAAGCTCTTACTCTTACATTACCTTTATATAACAAAGAAAATGGCAAAAATCAGAGCTGCCTCGGAGATGCTTCGAGGGGCGGCATCCAAAGAATGCCCCTCAACCTCCACCCCTCACCCCATCATCACTTGGGAGTTGGCGGCCTCCGATGATGGGGATGGTGCCGCCATGACCCGGCGTCCGGTTTGCCCAGGTGCACTGTCTTCATTTTTCATTAATTTCTTTTTCCTAATTTCCCCTTTGTCGAACACCATCTCTCTTCTTCTAAACCTCATCTCTTGTTTCTAACCGAAACTCAGGTGCTTGAGTGTGCTGACAGCAAAACTTTATTCTGTTACCTCCTACTGTCTCTATCCTCAATTTTCAGCCAAAGGCGGTTGTTGCGCATATGTGCGCAACGATGTTATTTGCTCTCGTGTCTCTAATTTGGAGTCTCCTGAATTCTCTACTTTATGGCTTAAGCTCTCTTGCAATTCTACTACTAAATATATTTGTTCTGTTTATCTCCTAATTCTACTGACTATCCTAAATTCTTCGACTATTTAAACTCCAAAATTGAGCACATTCTGTCTTCTTCTCCTTTCTCCGAAATCATCGTTTTAGGTGATTTCAATGTTCACCACTGCCAATGGCTTTTATCTAGCTCTCATGATCCAGCCGGTGAACTCGCCTTCCAATTTTCTATCCACAACAACCTTGAGCAGTTGATGCAACTCCCTACCCGTATCCCTGACCGTCTTGGTGATGAACCCAACATTCTAGACCTTTTTCTAACTTCTAATCTTTCTCCTTATACGGTTAAACTCTTTCCTCCTCTGGGTTCATCCGATCATCTTCTTATCTCCGTATCTTGTCCTGTCTCTTCAAGTCTTTCGCAAGAACGGCCTCCACCTTCGGCGAGGAGACGTTTATGTCACTTCGGTGCTGCTAATTGATCTGACTTGCGGTTGTACTTCTCTGATTTCCCATGGAATGATTACTGCTTTCGTGGGAGGGGGCCATCGGAGTGTGCTGAGCGTATAACCGAGGTGATTCTCTCTGGCATGGAGGCGTACATTCCATATTCTTTCCCTTCCACTAAACCTAACAAACCTTGGTTTAACTCTGTTTGTTCTCGCGCTGTCCGCCGTAGGGATGCTCCCTTCAGAGATTACCGTCGACTTCAAACTCCTGAAACTCATGCAATTTATATTTCAACCCGGAATCGTGCAAAATTTATTCTTCGAGATACCAAAAACTCTTTTCTCCGCCGCAAATTCAATAATCTTTCTGGCTCCTCTTCCTCCAGCCCTTTCTGGCATTTTGCAAAAAATGTCAACTCTAACTTTGCTTCTTCCTCTTTCCCTCCTCTAGTTTCTTCTGATGGCACAACTGCCATTTTACATTCTACTAAAGCTGAACTCTTCGCTCATACTTTTGCCTCTAACTCCACCTTAGATGATTCCGTAGCTATTCTTCCTCCTTCAACCCCCTCCAACTCATTTTTGCCTAACATTTTAATTTCTTCTAAAGATGTAATTTCTGTTCTCTCTGAGCTTAACACTAAGAAGGCGTATGGTCCTGATGGTATTCCTCCTGCGGTTCTCAAAACCTGTGCTTCCGAGCTTGCACCCTGCCTTGGTAAACTATTTCGTCTTTGCCTTTCTACTGTGACCTTCCCTTCTTGCTGGAAACGTGCGCTCATTGAACCTGTACCGAAGAAGGGGGACCCCTCTCAACCCTCTAACTATCATGCTATTTCTTTAACCTCCGTTCTTTCTAAAGTTTTCGAATCTATCCTTAACAAGAAGATTTGGAAGCACCTTAATTCTTCTAATCTTATCTCTGATCGCCAGTATGACTTTCGTAAAGAACGTTCTACTGGTGATATTCTTTCCCTACTTTCTGACTCTTGGTCCTCCACTCTTTGGGGTTTCGGTGAATCTTTCGCTGTGGCGCTAGACATATCGTAAGCTTTCGATAGAGTCTGGCTCAAAGTTTTGATTTCTAAACTTCCGTTTTTTGGAATCTATCCTTCTCTCTGTGACCTTCTCTTTAATTTCCTTTCCGGTCATTCAATAGCAGCTGTTGTAAACGGCCACCGTTTTTCCTATAAATCTATAAAAAGTGGTGTTCCTCAAGGATCTGTCCTTGAGGACTCCACCCTTCATTACTCCTTTCAATTTGAAAGACGTCCCTCTCAACAGCAGTTGATAGATTCAAGAAAGATGGCCTTGGAGCAACTGACCTCTGATCTTTCTCGTGTTTCAAATTGGGGCAGAGAAAACATGGTCGTTTTCAGTGCCTCAAAAACTCAATTCCTCCATCTTTCTACTCGACACAATCTTCCACACAACTATGATATCTTCTTCGAAAACACTCAACTCAAACCTTCATCTGTCCTCAATATTCTAGGTGTTTCTTTTTCTTGTGATCTTTCTTGGAAATATCACATATTTCTCTCTCTAAACAAGCTTCTAAGAGGTTGGGTGTTCTGAAGCGCCTTCGTGGTTTTTTTTCGCCACCTCAGTTTCTTGCTCTGTTTAGGGGTGTTGTTCGCTCCTGTATGGAGTACGCCTCTCACATCTGGGGTGGTTCCACACACAGCTATTCTTGAAAAGGTGGAGTCTAGGGCTTTTCGTCTTATCAATTCTCCTGCTCTTACTAACTCTCTTCAGTCTCTTTCTTCCCATCGAATTGTTGCATCACTTTCTCTATACTATCGCTATTACAACGGACATTGCTCTTCTAAACTCTCAGGTCGTATACCTTCTCCATTGAGAAGGGCTCGTGCGACACGACTTTCTACACAGTCTCATCCTTTCTCTGTCTAACTCTCCGAACCCAGACTTAACCGCTATGCTCACTCTTACATGTATTCTACTGGTAAAGTCTGGAACACACTCCTTTTATTTGTTATCCCATCTTCCTTTGACTTGTACACTTTTAAACGCCGTGTATCGGGTCACGTCGGCTATTAGTGACCTGATTCTGAATACTCCCCAACTCTGGTGGATATTGGTAGGCCTCAGGCCTATATATATATATATATATATATATATATATATATATATATATATATATATATATATATATATATATATATATATATATATATATATATATATATATATATATATATATATATATATATATATATAAACCCTTTTTTTAAGTTAGCAATTAATGTGAATTTAAATTAATATCGGGGAATATTACCCGGATATTCGGTTTTTACTGTCCAGTTGAATATCTGGTATCCGGCTTTTGAAAATTTCCGGATATCTGGTATCGGGTTATCCTGGATATTTTCTATCCTGCTCATCCCTAATTTTTACACAGCTTAAATGACATTCAAGCATATTATATGAATTTAATTTTTTTGAACAAATAACAATAGAAATTGACTTATAATCTTTACATGAGCTGGGCGCACATAGACTTGGAGCTCTAATTGGTCTCATGCTTCACCTAAATCTTAATCTGGTTCCGCATATGATTTAAGGTGCCCCCATAGGAAGTATTTTAGTAGTGTCATATCTGGAAATCTGGGCGACCGTTCAATAGGTCCAAGATGGCGAATTCATTTATCTTTAAATGTTTCTTATAAATATTTGCGAACGTCTATTTCAAAATGTAATAGAACCTCATCCTTCTGAAACCACATTGCCATAGTGTATTGTTATTCATTCATTGTAGGTGTAAGAAGTTTGTCAATACATGAAGATATGGCTCACCAGTCAATTTGGAGAAAATAATATGGATCTAACCAATATAGCAAGCAGCCCATACCATAACTTTTGTATTGAATTACACATATGCTTTCTAAATCCATTGTTGATTATTATCCCACCATTATCTTGCATAATATCTGCCGAGTTCATCGTATAGGTAGAAAATATCATCACTGAAAAATGTTTTTCCACCCAGAGGACCACTTATAGTGCATAAAAAAATTTACAATACCCAATACTAAGATCTTGATTATCATCATTTAATTCCAAAACTCACTAGACTTTATTTATAAAGGATCAAAATGATTGATAGTTAAAATGAGATGAATTTACCTCTTGAATGAACCAGTTTTCAACGATCATTTTCTTAATGAATAACCAACTTCTTATTACTGCAGATGTTTCAGGATCAGTAGTTCTTCGCACACATTATGCTGTATCATATCTGTCTCATCTTTTTGAAATGTGAAAATCTTATAGACGGTTCCAGAGTTGATCGGTAACCTTTCAGAAAGCTTTGCATTGATGGCATCTACTACCAGCGTTCGGTGGCACTACCCTTTACGCATATCAGCACCAACTCATTAATATGATGGCCAAAATGGAACAGTCTGAAAAATAATAAATTATTTTTAAACAAATAATAAATTATATATATATATATATATATATATATATATATATATATATATATATATATATATATATATATATATATATATATATATATATATATATATATATATATATATATATATATATATATATATATATATATTTCTTCAGTGCACCGAATATAAATTCCGATTTGTACGTTAAAAGCTGGCCTAAATTTTTATATTACACTTGGAACAAATATCAGTTTTTTGCCTATTAAATTAGATTTGACGCTGTATTATAAATATTTTGAGTGCACTAAGCACGAATTTTCAGTCGGTTTTTCTTTATTAGGTCCTAATTTTGCTCAACACCTTTCCTTCATCGTTTCACAAAAGTTTTTTTCTCAATACTCCCAGTCTTTAATCTGATATACATATGCATCTAATTTATTATTTAGTTATTTGTATCTGTTCGTATAGTATTGTTGTATGTAACAATATTGTTGTATATAATATGTAACACCCTAAAAATATTTAAATTTTATCAAATATAAAGAGCACGAGTTGATGATATGTGTTGACTTAAAAGTAGTTAATGTTTTGCCAGGGCAACTTTGGGGGTAAACTAAATATCTTTGCCTCCTTTGCTTATGAGGAAGCACAACGTCATTTCAAACAAATTTGGCCAGTACGAACTTCACATACTGTCGGAGAAAAAATGTAATTAATCCACCTTTAGTGAGCAGAGATAAAATTACATTTCTTCCTCTGCTTATCAAACTAGGCCTTATTAAACAATATGTAAATGTTTTAGATACGAAAGGCGAATGTTTTAACATAACTTCAAAATTACCAAGTTTAAATTATGAAAAATAAAGGCGGAATTTTCGACGGGCAACAAAAAAAAAAAAAAAAAAAAATTAATTAACACAACAGTTTTCCTGTCATGAAAGAAAGCCATAAAAATGCCTAATTCTTTTTCTTAGACTTGATGAAAAACTTGCTAGGCAATTATTGGGTAGATAACTAAGGAAATATTGTAAAAAAAACTTTTAAGAGACTACATAGAGTTATGTTGCGATATGAGCATAAAAATAATAATGAAATTAGTCATCTTGACCAATTGCACAATGGTCATTGGTCATCTTGACCAATTTTCAAGTAATTTTAGGTGATTTAAGTGACGAACAAGGGGAGAGATTCCTCCAAGATATGAAAATTTGGAGGAACGGTACCGAAGGCGTTGGGATTCCCACATGATGGTTAATTATTGCTGGTGCTTGAAAAGAGACCTGAATCAATAATCAAATACTCTAAGAAATCTTCTAAAAGAAATGTAATTATGTAACTGTAATTTGAACTGTTTGTATCTGAAACTTGGGAAACAAAATTCTTAAAGCATGGCAAACTTTATTGTCCTAATTTGAAAAATCTTAAAAATGTCCCATTGGTTATTGACGGATATTATTTAATAAAATACGTGTTTCTCAGTGAATTATTCATCGCGTGAAAAAGGAAGATGAACTCAAACTCTAAAAATTAGCAAGTTATATTTTGTATTTTTTTATTTTATTTTATTTTTTAAGAAAATTTTATGTGCTTTTTTTAATAATTATTTTGAGAAATATATATATATATATATATATATATATATATATATATATATATATATATATATATATATATATATATATATATATATATATATATATATATATATATATATATATATATATATATATATATATATATATATATATATATATTAGCTTCTGCTGCACCAACAATCTCTGACATAACACCCGGAACTTGCACAATTGACGTGACCTGGAGTTGCTCTTCTTGCCCAAGCACATTTGATGGTTTTAATGTTTACTGGCAACAAACGGGGAAAGAAAGTCAAAGTGAGAAAGTAAGCTATCAATCAAATATACATACTATCAATGGGTTAAAATCTAGTCAAAGTTACAGTGTTTGGGTGGCTTCTATTATTGATGATGTTGAGACCAACAGTGGCAAAGAACAGACATCAACAGAAAAAGGAGGTAATTCATAATAGCTTTATTCCATAGAAGTAAATAATAATTTAATTCGAAATTTTTATTACTCTTTATAGTGTAGATATTAAGTCTAATTCACATTATTTTTTTATTTTTTTTTTTTGCCTCTGGTGAAAGGAAACTTCAAGTCCATTGGAGAATCACCAGAGTTGAAGTAATACAAATTGGTATTCGTTTATGTCGTATTTACAAATACATTTATTAACTAAATTTACATTAATTATATTAAGAGTAAAATCATTTTAAAAAAAAAAATATTTACAGAATTTGTATAGAACAGGATATTATTGTATAGAATTGGATAAAAGGTTAAACTTAGAAACGTATTTTATAAATTAAAAAATTTTTGTCTAATATTTTTATTCTAGATATTTTATAATGGTAATATTAATTTATTAGTACCTTTAAAATTAAAATAGCATAATTGTATAGAAATTAGCAATCATGAATATTTATTTAATTGAATTTTCTTAATTTGAAAGGATAATTTGAAAGCTTTTCCCTAAGCCTTAATTTCTTCAGAAATGGTAAAATATCAGCATGTGGTATATTGTTCCCTTTTAAATACTTTTTTCCTTTTAGTTCTTTCTTTTTATCATAAATAAATATAATAAGTGAAAATAATTTAATAATATTAACATAGAAATCTTTTTTCCTGCTGATGTGAAGAAATATTTAAATATTGTACTAATAACCTAAGAAGATTGCATGAGTCCTTCTGGGAATAGATAAATAGTAAATAAGACTGATAGATAAATATAATAGATAAGACTGCATGATTGTTTCTGGGAAAAGATAAACTTAGAGAGTGTTTGCTGAGCCTTTAAGAAACGTGCATAATTTCTGTTTATAAATTATTATATGCAAATATTTATGTTATATTTGTGTCGAAGTGTATTTACTCTCCCCAAAAGTGATTAATTAGCATGTCACATCTACGATCACTACAAAGTTTGAACCTAAAAATAAGTTACACCTAAAGTTTTGGAAGAAGGATTGGGGTGGGAAGGGGCAGACAAATGGGGGGGGGGCATGAAGAAATAAATCCTCTTTTGAATATGTAAGTTGTAATATGTAATAATTACAACTTACAACTTGTAATTATTACGTTGTAATATGTAATAATGTTTTAAAAATGCTTATCTTACGCCTACATCTCGACTTGAGTCATCACATAGTTGAGAATTAAGGGAAGAAGATTTCAAACCAATCTAAAAGGACAAGGTGAAATGTAGATGCCTTGTCAGCAAATTTGATCAATCATTGCTCTCCGACTACCGTTAGAACATTTTAAGGAACTCTTCTTAAATAAAATGTTAAAATCAAACCAAAAAAGCACAGGGCATATACCGAAAGATAAATGTGTTTTAATTTTTCAGCACTATAAATTATTAAAATAAACATTGTGTTGCCTGTCAATATATTTGATGTATTATATATATATATATATATATATATATATATATATATATATATATATATATATATATATATATATATATATATATATATATATATATATATATATATATATATATATATATATATATATAAGTGTTCGAATTATTATGGATTTTTTAAAAAAGTTAATTTTCTGGTTAAAGGTTAAAAAAAAAAAAATTTATAAAGAAGTACACAGTTTATTTTTACAGATATATGATGAGTAAGTTGCCTTTCAATAGCTAATACTTAGTTTGCCTTCCTTTGGCAGTTTTGAGCGCCTTAACACTCTTTGGCATGTCAGTGATTAATGTTCTGCAGAAGTTCTTGATTTTGTCATTGTGGAACCATACGTATATGAGACGCTCTATGAGGGTCATGTTTAGTTGTAAGGGGAACTTTGTGTATTTCATTTTTTTAGAATAGACCATAATTCCTCGATAGGGTTCATATCTGGAGAATTTCCAGGCCATGGCAGCAGTTTAACATCATTTTCTCTACACCACATCTTCACTGATTGGGCAGTGTGACAAGGGGCCGAGTCTTGCTGAAATATCCATGGGTTCTCACCGAACCATTCTCTAGTTTGAGGTAGCAAACGGTTTTGCAGCACATCTATATACTTCAACTGGTTCATCATACCGTCAACGATCTTCAAACGACTAGTCCCATGTACAGAAATTGCTCCCCATACCATTATTTTCTGTGAATGTTTTATAGTCTTTTTAAGACACTCTGGCTCAAATTCCTCCCCGGGCCTTCTCCTCACTGTCTGCACTCGGTCATCAAGTACTGAAATAGTGGATTCGTCGGAGAATACTACCTGAAACAATAGAAAGTAGTGTATCATCATATGATGCCAGCAGCAGCTGCTGAGAAATCGGGAAAATTATGATGAAATTATTGTTTATCAGCATGACCGCATAATTATCAGGTTAATCAGCGATATTGTCATATTTTCCGACGTTACTTTGATTTCATAATTTATATATGTTATTTAACATTTAATACAATAAAAACCCTACAAATGTATCACTCTTACCTTTTCCCATTGGTCAGAAGTCCAATTGGCGTGAGCATCAGCCCAGTCTCGGCGTGCCTTGATCATAGCATTCGTAAGCCGGGTTTTTTTCTTGGGCGATAGGCTCGTAAACCACTTTCTAATAACCTTCTGTTCACAGTTATTCGAGAAACACCAATGTTATCTGCTTGCAGTTCACTTGCAATACTATTACAAGATTTTCTTTTGTCATGAAGAGCCAATTGTTTGATTTTTCTGTCGGTTCTGGGAGTAGTTTTTCTCTTACGACCACATCTTCCAGTCCTTGTTGAATCCAAATTAAGACCTTTGTCCATTTTTTTCTTTATGTTGCTAACTGATTGACAGGAAATATTTAATTTCTTGGCAATATCTTTCTGTTTTATTGCACTAGCACTTAATAGAACCTTGATCTGCCCAATTTTACGAGGACTTAAGTCACTGCTTTTACCCATAACTGTTAACTCTCCTTTTATCTAAAAATACTGCAAAAAAAAATGGTTGATATTATGATAAATACACGCTAGTAGGACTGCTGAGTCTCTAACTGCAAATAACAAGATATGACACACCCTAACTCTGCAAAATCTGATGTAGAACTAAGATAGCACACCCACGTGTTTTTCTCAGCTAAGAACAGAGTCAGGGTTGCCAACTGTTATTTCAGCATTTGTACCAGTAAACAGTGGAAAACCCTTTAATGATAACTCGTTATAAATGTACACGAGTTACTTCACACTAATATTTCGATATATCCTTTTTATTGACACATTAAAGAACTTTAAGTAACCTTTTACCAGAAAAATTAATTTTTTTTGAAAAATCCATAATAATTTGAACACTACTGTATATGATAAGATTAAAGACCTGATATTTGGAATTTAAAGGAGTTCAGATTAAAGGAATTTGAAATATAGAAAAAGAAAGTTAGAAAATTTACATATAGATTAAAAGTAAGCATAGCTGTAAAGTCTGAGGTCAGAGAGAAGGTCAGAGAGAAGGTGGGTCTGTGTAGAAAGACAGGTTGTACGAACTCTTCTCAGAGCTGAAGGAATGTGAACAGAGAGTGCAGAAGAGCAGTGTCTGTTTAATAGCATTAGTGTAAATGGAGTAAATCAGAAAGCAAAAGTTCAGAAAGACTCAATAAGAGCAGAGCTGTGATTAGTCAAAAAAAATAAATAAATAAAAATTAGGAAAGAGAGTTGCATACTTTATGCAAGAATAACTGATACCTCTATATAAGTATAGCAAGCAACTGAGGTGGCTTAAAGTTCTGAAGAGTTTCAGAATACTCAACCTTAATAAGTTTATTTGACCCTTCCTAGTAAGAGCATTGGACAGAGAAATCCCAAGAAAATCAAGAAAGAATAAGAAAGGATATCGGTTGTGAGCTGCAACTTTTTCTCAAAGTTGTAATGAAGAGAGAACTGTTAAACAAATTGTCCACCTAAAAATTTGAGAAGTGCAGGTAAAGCATTTTGGTAGTGAAAATTGAAATTTCCCAGAAAAATGATTTCAGAGGAAGAAAATGAGATATGCTTTATTTTGGAGTTTATATAGATTAAGAATTTAAAATAGGTAGTAGAGTTTGACGAGAATTGAAAAGAATATATGAAATTAGTCTTAGAATGGTAAAGGAGCCAAAGCCATAATGTTGAAATTATAAGACTTCAAATTAGAAGCACCATAGGAGAAAACTTCAAAGCGCACATTCGCATTGCGGTAAGGGATAGTAAGAGGGAATACAATTGAGTTTGTGGTTGGAGCACCAAAAAATAATGAATTTTTGTTAAGCAAGTTAAGTGAGGTCTAGAGAAAAATAGGTATGGTTCAAAAAAATGAAAATTATGAAAAAGACATGTATTAAAAACACGAATTAAAAGTATTAAATGTCGAATGAAAACCGTGTACCAAAGCAAACCGTCGGGGACTAATAATTTGATAAATCTATCATCCGTTTTCATAAAATACAAATTCTTTAAATCCCATCCGTCCTTGCATCTTCTAAGCAGTGCAATCTGAGATCCTTTTCGATCTAACAAATAAACTGGGTTTGTATTTCCGTGGATGTTTGAGTTTATATGATGAAATAAGTGAAAAGATGAAGGGAAGGAATACTTGCTCCACTATTCTGTAAGAAGTCCTAGTTAATGGTCATAAATATGCTAAAGATACAAATTATCTAGGAAGATAATCTTTATCTAGATTTGGCACACGAGTGCAGTTAACTTTTTCAATCCAAAATAAAACTCCAGCCTAGCCGAATAAAAAAATCGATCCAGTAACACCTGCACCTATATATATATATATATATATATATATATATATATATATATATATATATATATATATATATATATATATATATATTATATATATATATTCTAATAATCTGTGATAATACAGTAGAAAATAAAAATAATAATAGTTGTGGTAAAACTCACGTTTAGTGTTGAACCCAAAGGTGAGTTGATGATTTTCTTGAAGATGTTCAATGTGGTTACTCAGTCCTCTTGATGGACGGAGGCGTTGAAGGAGTTTGAAGTTGAAGAAGTTGAAGGTGCAATCTGAATTTTTTTACGAACAGAAGCCCTCAGGACCTCTGCTAGGGCAGTGCGGATCAATAAAAGGAACAGCTTTGGCAGATTTTATAAAAATTCAAAGACAAGGTCATTGAAAAACAAAAAAAACAAAATCTTTTAATTGTTGAAAGATGGCTAAGGAATATGAACAAGTAATAATGCTGCTATCAGAGTTCGAGCAGAACAATAAAGAAAGTCTGTTGAAAGAGCAACGCAGAAAAAGGGTGTTAGGTTGTAGAGAACTGACGGGTATGTTGGTTTCTTAATGACTGTCAATTAAGAAGACAACCGTCGTCAATTCAATAAAAGAAGGAGGACTAGGAAGTTGACTGATGATTTTAGTAGTCCAGAGTTGAAAATAAACTCCAAAGTTGAAACTAAAAATCAGAAAAATTTATAAGATATTTTGATAAATTTATCAATTAAAACTTTTAAGACAAATAATTGCATCAACTCACGTATTGGCCAGAGTGGTTGGCTCCAATACTTGAATTAAATCTTCATAGTTGAGAGTTCGTAAAGGTATTAATTCTTGTAGTTTTATTTTCAACTTAATTTGTGATAGTTATTTTTATATTCAAAGTAGAGTTAATTTTATGTTAAATTTTAATTAAGTTATAAAGATAGTTACCTAGTGAAGAAAATAAAAATTAGAAAAACAAGCTACAAAAATGCAAAATAATTATCTGTCAATAATAATCCCTCTTCTTATTTTCGTGGTCGATCATCAGTTTCTTTCTTCACCAATAACTATTGGGAAGAAAAGAATAAGAACGTTAGAATGGCACATTCTCACAATATATATATATATATATATATACTCGTATATCATATCTCTGGATGCAAAAGGAAGGCCAAAGGTCTACACAGATTTACAAGGGTTTTGGGAAAACTATCTCGATTAACACATGAAGACCAACATGACACCGTTTTTAAAGTACGAATGTAAAAGAATGTGTAGAAAAAGAAGATGGAATAGCGAATTCTGCTTGTCAACTTTGATCTTATGTTGCTGGAATCCTGCGATCATTTTTGTTGTACCACAAGGGGACTGGGGGTGGGGGAAAATACCTCTCGACTCTCTAACTTTTTTCCAGTCGTTTTAAGCGCTTCCCTTTCCAAAGTTTGCAATTTTTTAATCTTATTTATTTCCGATCGCCAACATTGATTCTGCCAAGAATGTTTCAATGAGCATCTTCTTTTCTTTGTCTCTGACTCTTGGTTCTCTGTTCATCAGCATTATGGTGAATATCTCTCTCTTTAGGGCTTGATTTATCGACAGCCTTCGATAGAGTCTGATACGAAGATTTGATTTCAAACCTTCCCTCTTCCGGTATCTATCCTTCTCTCTCATTACTTAACCGTTCACTTTATATATATTGTTTAAATAGCATTCATTCATCTTTTCAAGCAATCAGTATTGTTTTCAATCAGAGTTCAGATCAATTTCCAAGTATTCACAAACAATACTGTATATATTGAATAAAATGGAAGAACAGAGGTGGAAAACCTAAGGAATAGAAAGGCATATTACCATATAGAGCCTTAGATAGAATCGATTGCTTTTAGAATGAGGATGCAGTAATAATATTTATATTACAGGAACAAAAATAGTAGTAAAACAAATTAGTATCGTATGTAATTAGTGTTACTATTCAGATATTAGATCCTTAATACTAAGATTGTTTTCTCTTATCCTCGAACTTTGGCAATTTAAAACATCCTTCCTTTCTACTTTCCTTTGCATTGTTGTAATTAGTATGTAAGAGGGACGAAGGCAGGGAAAATTCTTAAGCACCAGTTATAGTTGAGAATTTCCAATTCTGGGGTCACCACTGTATTGAAGTGAAACACGACTCCTCAAACTTATATCAGGTGATATTAAAAAACGAACGTGATTGGTAAATTTAAAAAGAGTGAAGGCGATGGGAGAAAGGGAGACGAGAGAGTTAGTGAGGCCACAAGAGAGTGCCATTAAGGTTGTATTGAGAACACCCCTCTTCTAAACAAAGCAAATAAATCTTGATATAAAGGGAATGAAGTGGGTTTGAAGTGCTTTAAATTCAATACTTATGTAGTGAATGCTCTATAATAATCTGTAGAATTTATGATTATTAACCTTGCCAAAATCCTGTAGTAGTGAAGATAGAATATTAATTAAGGTTATGAAAATTTGACTGTGCTATACTATTAGGCTTAAGAATAAACTTAATAAGTGAGCAAAGCTATTCTTAACCCTATACTTCTTAATAAACCGTCCAATTGCAAGGCAGTTGCAATATATATTATATATATATATTATATATATATATATATATATATATATATATATATATATATATATTATATATATATATATATATATATATATATATATATATATTGTTGAAGATTTTGTGCTTTTTAATTATAGGAAAAAGGAAAGATACGCCTATTCAAAATATAAATTAAAAAAAAAAAGATTAAAATAAACATTTTAGCAGATAAAGTAATAAGAGCATTTATATAAATGATTTAAAGATAATTGCATAAATTGTTTAAATATTTCCTTAAAAATTTAAAAAAAAAATTATTCTTTCCTTAAAAATTTTTATAAACCTTATTTTTTTCCACTCTAACTACTAATTACCTCTCAGTATTCTTTATTAAAATTTTAAATTTATTCTTAACAGGAAGAATTTAAAGTCTTAATTCTTTACTCATATATCTGACCTCCTAAAGTAAGACATATTTGTTCTTTTGATTACTGTTTCTCTCCCTAACAACATTTCAGTAATAATTTTGTTGAACATTTAAAAGGGGTTCGTTAGTCTGTGACAAACTCTTCTTTCTGTTCATGTCTCACTTTCTAAAGTCGTTTTTCTTATTTTTCAAAAAAACTTCTTTTTCACTGTTTTCCTTTAAATCTCTTACAAGTTGTCTTACTTCCATTTTAAGTAATCAACTCTAAATATTAAAAAAAAATAAATAAAAAAAAAAAAAAAAAAAAATATATATATATATATATATATATATATATATATATATATATATATATATATATATATATATATATATATATATATATATATATATATATATATATATATATATATATATATATATATATATATATATATAACTTTTTGTAAATCTTTCTTGTAGATTTGGCAGTTTGATAATTTCCTTTTGTCATATAATAATTACATAAACTATTATGAAAATATAACTCAAAATTTTGAAAGTGATGTGCTATTTCCAGTGACATTGACATTTTTGGCATTTTCTTGTATATATATACATATATATATATATAATATATATATATATATATATATATATATATATATATATATATATATATATATATATATATAATATATATATATATATATATATATATATATATATATATATATATGTTGTTCTATTTAGTACCTTATGATGTTACTGGAATAGTACAAACAGAGACTGTGAGTGATTCAGTCATTAAAGTATCATGGGAAAAGACATCTAATCCGTGCCCGATTCAAGGGTATGAAGTAAGTTGGAATGGAACACCTAAATGGGATGAAGAAATGAAAATAAATGGATATCATGAAACTAATGAAAAAACTACGAGTATTGAAGCTGACAATCTAGCACCTTACACTACATTTGACTTCTATGTGAGTGAAATTACGACCGATGGCATAATAGGAGATCCTTCTGAACCTTCAAGAGCTGAAACAGAAGAAGGGAGGTAAGTATATATATATATATATATATATATATATATATATATATATATTATATATATATATATATATAATATATATATATATATATATATATATATATATATATATATATATATATATATATATATATATATATATATATATATATATATATATATATATATATATATATATATATATATATATATATATATATATATATATATATATATATATATATTATATATATATATATATATATATATATATATATATATAAAGAAAATTCCATTTAAAGTAAAGCTTAATTAAATGTTATGTGTTATTTTATGGGTTTATAATACATTGGTGATGATTGTAGCCGCAGAGCTTTCTCCGTATTTTACTGTAGTTCCTATACTGTGGTTTTTCGGAGAAATATCTTGAACGCTTGAAGTAGAAAGACTATCGTTTTTGTGATGCTTCTTAGAAGATAGGCTACAACGGTTTTATTTACAGTGCATCTTCTTATTTGCTCTAATTTAATCACCTGCCAGTGACATTGTGTGATATTTCTTCATCGTTTAAATCAACCACAATAAGCAGTTGTCTTTTATACAGTGCCCTTCGTTGCAGTCCTTGCCATCAAAAGCTATCGCATTGCAGTAGCATCCTCAGCTTTACTGAATTTTTTTTGTCTGCCGGCTACAGCCTATTTTGGCAAACCCTAGATAGGGTTCTTCTTATTGTTGTTTCTACTGTGTAGACCCAAATCAACTTTATTTGGGTAATAAAAAGAATATACCCCAGCCTTCATTTATTCAGCCTTCGTTTACTCATTCAGCAACTTCCAACTACCAGTGGTCCATCAACTGCACCACTAAATGATCTTTCTCTTTGTATATACATACATATTTTTTTTAACACATCACCACACACACACACACACACACACACACACACACACACACACACACACACACACACACACACACACACCACATATATATATATATATATATATATATATATATATATATATATATATATATATATATATATATATTATATATATATATATATATATATATATATATATATATATATATATATATATATATATATATATATACTTCCAAACTTCCAACTACCAGTGGTCCATCAACTGCACCACTAAATGATCTTTCTCTTTGTATATACATACATATTTTTTTTTTACACATCACCACACACACACACACACACTATATATATATATATATATATATATATATATATATATATATATATATATATATATATATATATATATATATATATATATATATATATATATATATATATATATATATATATATATACTGTAAAATATGAAAACAAATAAATAAAAAATGATTCTAAACTTCTTTGAATATATATATATATAATATATATATATATATATATATATATATATATATATATATATATATATATATATATATATTATATATATATATATATATATATATATGAGTTTTTATATGATATAAAAAATTTAGAGAAGTATTTAGTTTTCTTTGAAATATAAAAAACCCATGTAACAAAAACCATCTGGGAAATGAAATAAGTAAATTAGGTTATTAGAGGTTGGTGAAATGTGACTATAAAAGACTTTGAATGGTTGACTTAAGAATGTACACTATTAATTAAGTTCATTGTGACATGACTAAAAAGACTTACAAATAATATGATTGAAGTAGGTCCTATAGGTAATAATGAAAATACATGTATATTATTTTAAAATTTTAATATTTATTATTCATAAATTTATTTTGACTTGAAAGTTGATGCTTTTCCTCTCGATCAAAACCTTCTTCTCTAAATCCAGGTTTCTTCAGAGTGTTTATTTTGTACTCTTCAGATTACCTTGTTTCTTCTTTTTCTTGATGTTTCAAATTCTAAAATTTTACCGTTTCTTTTCTTTTATACTAATATATATATATATATATATATATATATATATATATATATATATATATATATATATATATATATATATATATATATATATATATATAATATATATATGTGTGTGTGTGTGTGTGTGTGTGTGTGTATGTGTAAATACATGTTTATGTCATCGTTAATCAATAAAGTAAAAACAATAGTTTTAAAGGTAGCTTTAGGGACAGTGAAAAGGTTATCGAATTTTGAAACAGTTTTGTCAATCTTTAAAATTATTTCTCAACTCTAAAATTATTTTCGAAAAATCAACAAAATTTTAGAACCAATCACTCAGTTCTTGCCTCATCTTGGCTTTATTAAAAGAAATGAATCGAGGTTCAAGGGATCCCTCCATGGAAATAAAAATTATGGACATGAAAAGAGAATGGTTTGAAAGTTTAATCATTCCTTCATCTCAATTTCTTGTATGAGATGATTGTATCTAGTGTTTTTTTTATGGGGGTTTGAACCCCTAAGGGTGCATCTTTTAACTTTTTTCACTAAATTCTTCATAAAATTCTTAATATTTCATATTTTTCAAATTAGTCATTTTTTCGCTGAAATTTCGGATACAAATGTAGGAATCAAAATGGTTTAGACAGATAATATTTGATGGTTTAGACAGGTTAGTACTCGCAAAGGTTATTAAGAGTTTTGATATTGTCATTTTTTCGAAATTTTTGCTCATCAAGTGAGTGAATATATTTGAACCGCAATTACTATGTGAGTCCAACTTCGTAAAAATATTCCTCTAACTGTTTCTAATTCTCCTTGATAGTGTGAAAAAAATCTATGGACTGGTTATTTTTATGAATTATTTTTCCTTTGAAAAATGTTATTTCGAAAAATTCGAGGAAAACAAAGCGTGATTGCTAATTATATCCGACATGCTCTACTTTCAAATAGTCATATCTCAGTAACTTTTTGGAATTATGAAAAACAAATTAATATTTTGAATCAGAAGACATTTTCTAAAAGATATTCCCCCCCAAAAAAAATTTTTTTGTTTAGAATTTAAATTTTTTTTCCTCTCATACTAGGCGTGTGTTACTTGAAAACTATTTTTTTTCTCGGGAACCGTTTGGAATTATGAAAAACTAATTACAGATTTGGAATCAGCAAAGAATTTGCTAAAAAACTATTAAAAAAATATTTTAGAAATTTTTTCACCCTCAAAAGTTGTGGTCCTTCATTTGCAAGTTCCCACTTTGGACATAATTTGAGTGGTCATATTTCATTAATCATTTGGAATTATGAAAAACTAATTATATATTTGGGATCAGTAGAATATTTGCCATAAAAAATTTTGAAAAAATTTTTAAAAAATTAAAAAATATTTTTATATATATAAGAGGAGTTTCGGGAGCTTCGAGAACGCTCAACATGTGTTACTTGAAAATTCTTTTTCTCAAGGACAGTTTCGAATTATGAAAAACTAAGTAGAGATTTGGAATAAGCAGAAATTTTACAAAAAAAAAAAATTCTGAAAAATAAAATAAAATTGGTGAAAATTTTTTCACCCCCAAAAGTTGGGGTCCTTGTTACTTTTTGGAAGCTAAATATTTATCAATCTAAATTTGTTTGTTTGAGAAGATTCTATGGAGTGTTTTTTCAATGGGGGTTTTGACTTTTCTTTATATTAATCCTTCATAAAATATATAATAATTTATATTTTTTATTTTTTTTTAAGTATTGGAAATTTGTAAGAATCAATAGAACAAAATATACTGTTAATGGACTGTGACTTATGTGGTTTAGCCCTCTCCCTAAATCATCGGAAGTTTTGAGATTTTTATTTTTTACAAATTTTTTATCTTTTTCTTTGAACGGCAATTGCTTTTGGAATCAAACTTCGTGAAAATCTTCCTATAGCTGTCTCTAGTTCACCCTAAAAGTTTCAAACAGATCTATGGAATGTTTTTTTTTAAAAATATTTTCCTTTGAAAATTCCTATTTCGAGAAAATCGCAGAAGACAACTTGTATTGTGTGCACGTTCGTTTTACTTTTTTTGAGTGGTCATATCTCAGTAATCATATAAAATTATGATAAAGTAATTACATATTTGGAATGAGGATAAAATTTACTATAAAATTATTCTAAAAATATGTGAAAAAAATAAAATAAAATGTTTTTCCTTATATTATGTATTTTCTCCTGCCTAGAGTGGAAGATTCCCTGACGTTGATTGACACTTGCTATTTTAAAAAAATTTTGAGAAGCTTCTTGCATATTTCGAATCAGCAAAGATTTAACTTAAAAAAATGTTGGAAAAAATTGGGGAAATTTTTAACCCCCAAAAGTTGGGGTTCCCTGGTTGGAAAGTTCTCTTACAACCCACAAGCATCTTCATGATTTTTTTTTTTTTAAATAATGTTTAGAATATTGACGGTACAAATGAAATCAATAAAATAAATATCAAAAAGGTATTTTACTTCGAAGGCTGAAAAATGAGGTTAGTTTTAAATTTTTTACCTTCATTTAAGAGGAAATGTGGAATGGACTTAAAGTTTTTGTTTCACTAAAATTCAAATCAGTTTCAACCAAATGTAAAGTTCGTGCACACAAAAATCGTTGATACATATGCTAGTAATAATAATAATAATAATAATAATAATAATAATAATAATAATAATTATTATTATTATTATTATTATTATTATTATTATTATTATTATTATTATTATTATTATTATTATTATTATTATTATATTATCATCATTACTGTATGATTTTTGTGCTTCTTTATAAATTTTTTCCTCCCAAAATGTTTGCATATCATATTATGATAGTTTGCATATTATTCGTATAAACCCTAGTTCTATAAAGGTTTAACGTGTTGGAAAATAAAATAAAAAGGGAATAAGTTGTGATCGCAAAACTCAGGCTAAACTAAATCAGTTCATAATTATTTTTCATCTAGGAAAAAATTAGTCATTGTGTGTTTCTGAGCTTCGCCAACTGTCTTCAACTGTTACAGGGTAAAATTAATCCAATAGGGAAGATGAAAACAAGCGAACGTTAGTCAAAATTGGTGAGAGTTACAAAATTTCCCGTTTAGTAAAACTGTGGTTAATATGAAAAGATTGCAAGTAAGGTATGCATTAAAAAGAAATAACATTGAAATGGATAGAGTTATTTCATGCGATGAAATAAAAGCATAAGAATTTTAAAATATATATATTTACCCTCGATAACATGTAAGAGGAAATGTAGAATAGACTTAAAGTTTTTGTTTCAGTAAAATTCATTTTGGTGCCTCAAACTGATCGGATTTGCGGTCGTACTTCTTTGAATATTGCTTTCGTGGGAAGAATCCTTCGGAGAGCTGAGCACATCACCGAGGTGATTCTCTCTGGCATGGAGGGGTACATTTTTTATATTATTTCCATTCTACTAAGCTTAACAAACTTTGCTTTAACTCTGCTAGCTCTCATGATATTCGCCTCAGGGATGATGCTTCAAAGATTACCGTCGTCTTCCAACTCCAGAAACTGATTCAACCTATATTTCTTCCCGGAATCATGCAAAATCTATCCTCGGCAACACCAAAAACTCTTTTTCATTAAAAGCCTTCTCTCCATTGCTTCATCACCTATCCACTCCTATGCTGATGATTTCACCTTTCATTACTCCTTTCAGTTTGAAAGAAGTCCCTTTCAGCAATAGTTAATTGTCGCTAGAATGGTGGCTATGGAGCAACTGACCTCTGATCTTTCTCGTATTTCAAATTGAGGTAGAGGAAATATATTTGCTTTCAGTGCCTCAAGAACTCCATCTCTCTACTCGACACAACCTTTAACACAACTAAAACATCTTGGAAAACACAGAAATTAAGCCCTCATCTGTTCTTAATATTATGGGTGGTTCTTTATCTCGTGATCTTTCTTGAAAGGATCACATTATTTCTTTCCCTCTAAACAAGCTTCTAAGAGGTTGGGTGTTCTGAGACTCCTTCAGAATTTCTTCACGCCACCCCAGTTGCTTTCTCGTTATTGGGATGTTGTTTGCCCCTTTATGGAGTATTCTTCACACATCTTTGGTGGTTTTACTCATACAACTCTCACTGAAAACGTGGGCTCTAGGAAATGTCGGCGTTTAACGATCGGATTCCGGTATTTCATCAACTCTTTTGGAATATAGTATGCCTCTGGTCTTTGTCCACCAGAGTATATATATATATATATATATATATATATATATATATATATATATATATATATATATATATATATATATATATATATATATATATATATATATATATATATATATATATATGAAGATATCTTTTCTCACAGCCGCCAGTGCTCCAAATTCAGTGACTTCAGTAGCTTTAGGCCCATCAAGCGCTCAAGTAAATTGGAGTCTTCCAGACGCACCAAACGGAGTCATAACAGGTTACCACATTTCGTGCCAACTCTTGCCGGATGAAAAAGACGATTGCGATGTAGTGGTTGGCGAAGATGTTTTTACTTACACTGTAACAACGCTTTTAGAGTGTAGCGAGTACACGTTTATGGTTCAGGCAATCAACGGAGGCGGACTTGGAGAACCTGGAGCACATTCATCCACAACAGACGCAGGCGGTAAATATATATATATATATATATATATATATATATATATATATATATATATATATATATATATATATATATATATATATATATATATATATATATATATATATATAACTTATTACGAAAATATGAACATTTTTAAAGATTCTCATATGTAATATTTTGAAAATGCGACTCACTTAACTAAATACAAATTAATTCTACTGAATATCTAGTTTTTGTTTTTCATCTGTGTGAAAAATGAATTTTGGATGAAAATGTGTTAATTCACAGTTTTTTTTTTTTTTAAGTAATAATTGTTTTTAAATATTTCAAATGTAAAATATCATTTTCTTAAAATTAACATAGAAATAAAAATAATAATTATTCTTTGTAATTACAATTTGAAATGTGATTAAAGTTCTTAGTTAGAGATCCACGAGGCTTCATTTGCGAAATATTAATAAGAAAAACAAGATTGATTTCCAATTTCTATTTTCTATGTATATTTAAATTATGTAATAGTAATTTTGTTTTTATGTTGTTGAAAGTAAACAGTTGTCAAACAGTAATTGTATATCGGAAAATGTATTTGTTTCACGTTAGAATTATCTTTAATAACAAATATAATAATAGTAAAAAATAACAAATAATAATAAATTATTGATAATAATAATTTGTAACAGTAATCTTTAATTTAATAATAACAAAAATAATAGTCATTATATTCATTTTTGTTAGTTACAAAATACATACTTATAAAAATATTTTGAAATTATTATTACAAATTATAAAAAATTGAAATGGGTTTTCTGAAGGGACGATTTCGTCTTCTGAACATTAAATTCATACATCATATAAAACATTTATTATTAAAACCAAATTCTTACCTGAGAAACAAATATTAGAGGCTTTAAGTATCATAATACATTATACTTTATATTCATTATCTTAACCGAATCTATTTTGTAAAATGTTATAATAATAATAACAAATAGTAATAGTAACAAAAATGACAATAATAATAATAATAATAATAATAATAATAATAATAATAATAATAATAATAATAATAATAATAATAATAATAATAATAAAAAAATAATAGTCGTAATAGTAATAAAAATGACGAAAATAACAATAATAAGATTAATAAAAATTATAATAATAATACTAGTAATAATAATATTAATAATCGCAATAGTAATAATAAAGGTGAAAAAAAAAATAATGTATATATATATAATTTTTTTTTTTTTTTTTTTTTTTTTTTTTTTTTTTTTTATTTCTCCTCTGGTGGGCAAAGGCCAGAGGCCTACCAATATTCCATGGAAACATGGTCAAATTAAAGGCCGACATGACCTGATACACGGCGTTTAAAGGTGCCTAAGTCATAGGAAGTTGGGAAAATAGATGAAGGAAGTGTGTTCCAGGCTTTACCAGTAGAGTACATGTAAGATTGAGCATAGCGGTTAAGTCTGGGGTCAGAGAGTTGGACAGAGAAAGGATGAGACTGTGTAGAAAGACGAGTCGCACGAACCCTTCTTAATGGAGGAGGTATGCGACGAGAGAGTTCAGAAGAGCAGTGTCCATTGTAATAGCGATAGTATAGAGAGAGTGACGCAACATTTCCACGGGCAGAAAGAGATTGGAGTGAATTAGTGAGAGCAGGAGAATTGATAAGGCGAAAAGCTCTAGACTCCAGATTTTCCAGGAGAGCTGTGTGTGTGGAACCACCCCAGATGTGTGACGCATACTCCATACAGGGGCGAACAACACCCCTATACAGAGCAAGCAACTGGGGTGGTGTGAAGAAATATTGAAGGCGCCTCAGAACACCCAACCTCTTAGAAGCTTGTTTAGAAAGAGAGGTAATGTGATCTTTCCAAGAAAGATCACGAGAAAAAGAAACACCGAGAATATAAAGGAGAGATGAAGGTTTGAGTTGCGTGTTTTCGAAGAAGATATCGTAGTTGTGTGGAAGATTGTGTCGAGTAGAGAGATGGAGGAATTGAGTTTTTGAGGCATTGAAACGACCATGTTTTCTCTGCCCCAATTTGAAATGAGAGATAGATCAGAAGTTAGTAGGGCGTCTTTCAAAATGAAAAGAGTAATGAAGAGTGGAGTCATCAGCATAGGAGTGGATAGGAGATGAAGTAATAGAGAGAAGGTCATTAATGAAAAGCTGAAAAAGTGTTGGGGATAGGACAGATCCTTGAGGAACACCACTATTTATAGATTTATAGGATGAACGGTGGCCGTCTACAACAGCTGCTATTGAACGACAAGAAAGGAAATCAGAGAGAAGATCACATAGAGAAGGATAGATTCCGAAAGAGGGAAGTTTGGAAATCAAAGCTTTGTGCCAGACTCTATCGAAAGCCTTCGATATGTCTAGCGCCACAGCAAAAGATTCACCGAAATGCCGAAGACGGAGGACAAAGAGTCAGAGAGAAGGGAAAGAAGATCACCAGTAGAGCGTTTCTTTCGAAAGCCATACTGGCGATCTGAGATAAGATTAGAAGAATTGAGATGTTTCCAAATCTTCCTGTTAAGGATAGATTCGAAAACTTTAGAAAGAACGGAGGTTAAAGAAATATCACGATAGTTAGAGGGCTGAGAGGGGTCCCCCCTCTTCGGCACAGGCTGAATGAGCGCACGTTTCCAGCAAGAAGGGAAGGTTGAAGTAGAAAGACATAGACGAAATAGTTTACCAAGGCAGGGTGCAAGCTCGGAAGCACAAGTTTTGAGAACCACAGGAGGAATACCATCAGGACCGTACGCCTTCTTAGTATTAAGCTCAGAGAGAGCAGAAGTGACGTCTTTAGAATAAATTACAATTTTAGGCATAAATAAGTTAGAGGGGGTTGAAGGAGTAGGAACAGCTCCGGAATCGTCTAAGGTTGAATTTAAGGCAAAAGTTTGAGCAAAGAGTTCAGCTTTAGAGGAAGGCAAAACGGCAGTTGAACCGTCAGAAGATACTAGAGGAGGGAAAGAGGAAGAAGCAAAGTTAGAGTTGACATTTTTTGAAAAATCCCAGAAAGGGCGAGAGGAAGAGGAGCCAGAAAGATTATTGCATTTGCGACGGAGAAAAGAGTTTTTAGTATCTCGAAGAATAGATTTTGCACGATTCCGGGATGAAATATAAGTTGCATGAGATTCTGGAGTTTGAAGACGACGGTAGTCCCTGAAGGCAGCATCCCTGCGGCGGATAGCACGAGAACAAGCAGAGTTAAACCAAGGTTTATTAGGTTTAGTAGAAGGGAAAGAATATGGAGTGTACGCCTCCATGCCAGAGAGAATCACCTCAGTTATGCGCTCTGCACACTCCGAGGGACCCCTCCCACGGAAACAGTAATCATTCCATGGAAAATCAGAAAAGTACGACCGCAAGTCAGGCCAGTTAGTGGCACCGAAATGCCAGAAACGTCTCCTCGCCGAAGGCGGGGGCCGTTCTTGCGGAAGACTTGAAGAGACAGGACAAGATACGGAGATAAGAAGATGATCGGATGAACCCAGAGGAGGAAAGAGTTTAACAGTATAAGGAGAAGGATTAGAAGTTAGAAAAAAGTCTAGAATGTTGGGTTCATCACCAAGACGGTCAGGGATACGGGTAGGGAGTTGCATCAACTGCTCAAGGTTGTTCTGGATAGAAAATTGGAAGGCGAGTTCACCAGCTGGATCTTGAGAACTAGATGAAAGCCATTGGCGGTGGTGAACATTGAAATCACCAAAAATGATGATTTCTGAGAAAGGAGAAGAAGAAGAATGTGTTCTATTAAAAATATAATATATATATATATATATATATATATATATATATATATATATATATTAATATATATATATATATATATATATATATATATATATATAAAGGTTGAACAAAAAATATATTAAACCTGGTAAATGCATAAATTTATTTCATAATATGGTTTGGGACCACCTTTCACATATATAATTCTTCTAGAAATAGACAAATATAAGTCCTGGATGATGCATAATGAGATGTTATACTATTCCTCGTGCAAAAGTAGATGAAATTCCAAAGAGATGCTGTCGTGGATAGTGATTTCAAGCCATGTTCATTAACCACAGGAGCTCTTTTATAAAGGTTGGCAATTTTGGGGGCAAAGGAAGTCATGAAGTTTCATCTGCCTGTTCATTAAACCAAGACTGGACAATATAAGCTGGATGAATTGGATAAATGGCACTACCTTCTAAAACCTTTCTCCGTTACAGTTGATGAAATTGGTAACAAAAATGGATACATAATCCATAGCAGTTACATTCTCGTGCATGGTGATAATTGGGACTGCAGATTACCATAATATGGCTTTCAAAGATTTGACGGAACCTCCTCCATGCTTCACCTGTGGAATAATATAGTTCGGATCATATTTTGGTCGGAGGTTCGGAACATTGTGAAATTCCATTCATCTGGCGAAAGGACTGACTTCCACTATCATGCGGTGCAATCTTTATGAGTTTTGCACCACTCTCTCCACTTTTTGACATCCTTGTCGTTTACAAAAGGTTTGGCGATTGTAGCACGCCCATGAATATTGAACCTATTGAGTTCTCTCTTCACTGTTCTTCGCAGGATTTGAAATACTGGTATTCAGCTTAGTAGTAACCTTTGCAGCAGTTATTCTCTTATTTTTTTGTCACAGACCTTCGCAATGCTCGTCCGTCTCTGTTACTCAATTTTGAATTACGTCCACACTAATGCTTATCGAATGATGTTTTCCGGAAGCATAATATATTCCCATATATATGGATACCGCATCAGAGAACCAACAATTTCCCTCTATGGAACTCTGCAAGCATGGACATACCTCATTGTATCAGAATAGAATTTCGAAAACTTTTAAATTTTATTTCCAGTTTGTAGTTATGTAGACAAGTTCATAAATATTTGAAAACAAATCTATATTAATTTGACATAAAGAGCCAATAAAAGTTATATAGATTTAAGTAGGAAAAATATGACATTGTATATTTTTATAATTTGAAAATTTTAGTTCTTATAATTAAGAATTTTATTTTTACCGAATATTTTACTGGTCGGATAGCCAGATACTGAAAAAAGCCAGATAACAGGATTATAACCGGATATCCGGCCCGTCCCTAGTTATTATGTAGTCTGATGGAGGCGTAACTTACTGTTTGTCGCGCTTTAGTAAGTCTGTAGAAAGGAATTTTTAGGTTGGAGGTGTTTCGTAGAATTATTCCTCATTCATTTTGATTATTTAAATGGCTTAGTTTTGAGATTTCACATGTATTACTGTTTATTACTTTGTATATTTCTTTTAAGAGAGAACGGTTTAGGAGATGATCAAATTGCAACATGTTAAGTTCTTTGAATAATATGATTAAAAAATCTCTACTGTCACTGAGGAGCCTTTTGATTCATTTTTGCATTGTTATGATTTGATGTGTGTTTGGTTTGGGTGTTGTTCCATATACTGAGAGGCAGTAAATTATTTGAGGGTGAATATGTGCAAAGTATATTTTTCGCAGTACATACAGTGGAGTGGATTTTGTT